>CAJNJA010055352.1:0-17746 GCA_905231915.1 Symbiodinium necroappetens | reverse complement strand
AACCCCTAAACCCCTAAACTCCAAAGCTTTCCTGTGGCTTCCCGGCTCTGCGAGGCCGAAGTTGGAAGCTTCGGCTTCGAGATCTGCTCCTTGGCCTCCCCTCGCTGGGGCCTCTGTGAGCTTTGGGGGCGTTGAAGGCTGAGGGGTTGGGGATTTAGGGTTTAGGATTTAAAGTTACGAGGGTTTACGGTTTAAGGTTAAGGCTTAGGGGTTGGGGTTGAGGGTTTAAGGTTTAGGGTTTAAGGTTAAGGCTTTAGGGTTTATAGGGTTTAGGGCCGTAGGATTTAGGGTTTTGGGGTTTAGGGTTTAAGGTTTGTTTTAGGTTTAAGGCTTAGGGATTGGGGATTGGGGTTGAGGGTTTACGGTTGAAGGTTAAGGCTTTAGGGATTGGGGTTGAGGCTTAAGGCTTAAGGCTTAGGGATTGGGGATTGGGAGGGTTTAAGGTTGAGGGATTGGGGATTTAGGGTTTGGGGTGTAGTGTTTAAGGTCTAGGGATTGGGGATTTGGGGTTTAGGGTTTACGGTTTAAGGCTTAGGGATTGGGGATGAGGGTTTAGGGTTTAGGTTTAGGGTTTAAGGTTTAGGGTTTAGGCATTAGGGATTGGGGTTTATGGTTTGGGGTTTAGGATTTTAGGTTTAGGATTGGGGATTTAGGGTTTAGGGTTTAGGTTTAATAGGGATTGGGGGTTGAAGGTTTAAGGCTTGAAGGATTGGGGTGTAGGGATTCGGGTTTATAGGAACTAGGGATGCAAGTTCTGGGATTAGGGTTCAGGGTTTAGGGGGTTAGGGCAACTTTTAAGCATTTAAGGCCATAGGGGGTGTGGGGTTTGTGGGCTCAAGGCTTACAGGGTTTGTACGGGGTCTAATCATCCAAGGCTGGAGGGAGCCAGCCTTACGGAGGCATAGCTACAGCAAGGTTCTCTGAAGGGTTCTGCTCGCTGTTGTTGGGGTTTTGGGCCGAGCTTTAAAATGCCCGGAGCTTCGGGGATAGGGTTGAGATGGGCTTGACGCATAACGTAGACGCTTCCGTGGAGTTCCTTACAGTGGGGGGGGGGGGTGTTATGTAGGGGCTTTGCAGGAATTTCGGTTTGGGGGTCTAGGCTTGTGGTTCGGGTCCTTCAACAAGGAACTAAGATTAAAGGTCTGCGCACGGGACCTTTGCATGAAGAAAGGAGGTCCATGGGGCTAAAGCCAATCGCATAGACCCTCAAACTTCCTAACCCTAAGGGTCCATGTACCCAAATAGTATATACATTGGCCCCAGAGAACCTACATAGGGACTACTTTAAGGACAAAGTATATACTATTTGGGTACATGGACCCTTACGGTAAGATATCTCATAGGCATCCTACCGATAAGCTTTTTGTTCGAAGGATTGCAGGGCTCTAGGCCTATGCTCCTGGAACCTGAAGCAATACTCTTGCGTAGCAAGGAGTGGGAGAGTGGATTCCTATAAGAGTAACTCGTTTCTATCCCTAAACCCCTAAACCCTGAGCTCTAAACCCCCAAACCCCTAAACCCTAAACCCCTAAACCCCAAACCCTAAACCCTTAAACCGTAAACCCTAAACGGCATTTAAAAGCAAGCCAACATCCCTGCACCTCTTCGAAGCCGCCAGTGGGATCCGCGGCACCTGTTGATATGTGGGGTTTAGGCTTTAGTAGTTTAGGGTGCAGGGCTTGGGGGATAGGGTTTAGGCTTCAGGTGTAGGGCTTAAGGCTTAGGGCTTGGGGCTTAGGCTTTAGGTTTTAGGGTTGAGGGTCAAGGTCTCCTCCTTTGGGCTTTCGAAAAAAGGAGATCGGCGATTTCGATCCTTCCGGGGTCTCTGAAATTGCCTGTTCCTTAAGGTACCTTGATAAAAATCATGGTCTTGAGGCCTGAATAAATACTAACACTGCCCCGTAGATAAGGTTCCTTAATCTATAGTTGTGGTACATTCTACCCCAATGGAGGCCCCCCCTCTTATCTAGAAGAGGGGGGGGTCAGGTTCGGAACGGAATCCGTCTCTCAGGGATCCCCCCAAAAAAGGGGGACCGCTTGAACCCCGAAGGCCCCTTGAATCTTCTGCCGTTTTGGTCGGTGGGCTGTGCTTCCTTAAGGGCGGAGCTGTTGGGGCCGGGCTATCCGGGGCTGCTCGAAGCCCGAGACCTTCCAGAGCCCTAAACATGCCCTGAGGCGACATATATATATATATATATATCTACCTGCCTACCTACCTACCTACCTACCTATCTATCTATGTAAACATAGTGCCCAAGGTTTGCGGGTTGGGGCCTTTAGGGTACTAAAACTAAACCCTGGAACACAGAAATCGAACAACAACGCTCAACCCCTTCGACAAACCTCTGTAACACGGTCGAAGTCTGTGATCTGCATCCTTTTCCCGAGACCTAGGGGAAATTAGGGTTTAGGGTTTCGGGGTTCAGGCCCTAAACCCTAAAACCTAAAACCTAAACCCCTAAACCCTAACACCGAACCCCTAAACCCTAAACCCCTAAATCAAACCCTGAACCCTGAGCCCCCAAACTTTGAGGTTTAGGCTTGAGCCCTGAACCAAAAAAGCCGCCAGGATCCGGCTCTGGGGCTTTGGCTGATTGCTGCTTCGGTGCAAGCGGCGAGCTGTCCTTCGCAGGGGCGCCCTGGGGTTAGGGGTTTACGGTTTTAGGGTTCCAAGAGAGCCCAATACCCCTTAAATGAGGAATAGACCTTAAATTATAGGGGGCCTTAATATTCTGATTTAAGGTGTATTCCTTAATTGAGGGCTATTGGGCTCTCTGGGTCTACGAGTGGCTTTACAGTGCCTTGTTGGGTCTTCCCTAAACCCTAAACCCTAAACCCCTAAACCTAAACCCCAAACCCTAAACCCAAAACCCTAACCCTAAACTGATGTATTTTTGCGCCTTGAGGTTTAGGATGGGGTTAGGGGCTCGAAGTTCGAGGGCTGAGGGTGCTGGGCCCGGGAGTTGGGCTCAGTGCCCCAAGGGTTTCTAAGTTGGCAACACTTAGAGACCTTGGGTTGGTAGAGCAGAAAGTCTGATAGGGTTTAGGGTTTAGGGGTTTAGGGATTTGGGGTTTAGGGTTTAGGTGTTTAGGGTTTAGGGTTTAGGTGTTTAGAGTTTTAGGGTTTAGGGATTTAGGGATTTAGGGGTTTAGGGTTTAGGGTTAAGGGGTTCAGGGTTTTAGGGTTTAGGGTATGAGGGTATAGGATGCTGTTGCGGCTTGCTGTTTACCCTGATCGGCGGTGTCTCGGCTATGCTCTGGTTACTTGGGACGTCTTCCGACACAGTGAAACACAAGAGCTACCTTTGAGATTGTGTGGGTAAACCCACTACAAAAAGCACATAAAGGGTACCTCCGAACGAGGACGTATGAGGGAGACAGCATCCCTTCATCGGGATCCTCTTCGTCTGTGAAAAAGTCCTGCAACCCCTGCACCTGGGCGATTTCGTCTAGGGTTGTTAGTCTGGGGGTGGTTGGGCGTTGGGATGTTCGCCTAAACCGTAGCAGTAGCACTTGCTTGGTGGGTTGTATAGGTTTGGTGCTTTCAGCTTTTCGGTCGAGGCCCCATACACCCCAAGAGAGTGAGTTTGGTGTTCGCACCTCAACTGCTGTAGGCAGAGACTCCTGCTTCCAACCTCGCTGTTCTCTAAGGAGTCATAGGTTCATGGTCGATCCAAGATCAAGGCATCACAACTCAATTCTACTCCTCTTAGGACATAAGCAAAGCAACTCGTCTGGTCAATCATGTTCCAGCACTGGTATGCTGCCTTGAGCGTGGTTGAGGACTGCTGCAGTCTAAGATTCGGTGCTAGTAGGTCAAAGCGCGGTTCGAAGCACTGTGTGTCGGTGTATCACCGAAAACATGGCACGGAGAAGTATCACCACCTCTAGTCCCTAAGATGTAGAGCCTAAACCGTTTACCCTTAAATCTCTAAATCCTAAAGCAGTGCATCAACAGTAACTGTGCCCAAACCACGCGCGGAAATTTGCATGGCGAATCCTGATCGAAGATCTTTCTTGGAGTCTTCAGGGCACTGGCATAAGGGCTGGGATTGAGGGAGCTTCCGAGTGCAAGGCTTAGGATGCGTATAAGGTCCAGGGTATAGGGTTTAGGGTTTAGGATTTATAAGTTTAGGGTTTAGGGTTTAGGGTATAAAGATCTGAATGTAACGGAATCCATGCTGAAGCACAGCTAACACCGGGTGTTCAGAAATGTGCTAGTGTTCGCGATCTTGGGGGCCGACGCCAGAACCGGTCAGAGGTACCGTCGGTGGCCTCGAGCACTCATTCAAAGGACGTTTATGTCGGTGGGAACGTGGTGTTTTGCGAGTGTTGACAGCTTTCTCAGATGACAAGAAAGCTTCCTTGGCCTCCGAAGCAGAACCCTCAACCCTAAATCCTAAAACATAAAGCCCTAAACAGTAAACCCCTAAGCCCTAAACCCTAAACCCAATCACCCTATACCCCGAACCCGGAAACTCCGAACCCGGAACCTCTGAAGGCCTGGATTGAATTATTAAACCCATCGAGATTCCTGCCTACCCATAGGCTCCATAGTAGTTCCTTGTTTGTGGGCTTATATATTTAGGGTCCTACAAGGTAATCCCAAAAAGGAACTACTACGGAGCCTCTGGGGAGGCCTAAGTCTCAACATAGCCTGACATGTCATGAGCATCCCGAGGGGCCAAGTACGTACTCACAAGCATATTTTAATACTTTCACCCAAATACCATGCTAAACATCCCAAGCCCCAGTAGCTCTTTAGTGCGTCCGTATGCGGGGTATAGCCTTTGGTCCGTCACAACATTGAATTGCGAGTCCAGCATCAGAGCCGTTGCGAAGCTCGCAGAGAAGCATGCATGAGACCGTCATGACAGAGCGAAAGCCAACGCACTAAATGCTCAAAGCCTGCCCTAACCCCGCAGGTACCTACTATATAGGGCCCTAGAGGCTCTAGTACCAAATATAGTAGGTACCTGGGGGGGTTAGTCTCCCCATGCACTCAAAACCTCCAACAACCCCGAACGCCAACTGGACGGCGCTTGAACACCCAATTCCCAGAGCACAGTGTCCGCACTTCGACGTCAGGGGCTTCGGGGACCGTGGAAAGGCCCCTAAACCCTAAACCCTAACCCTGAAGGTCCAAGCATCTAAAACCTAACACATCTAAAACCTAACTTTTAGGATTCAGGGTTTAGGGTTTAGGGCTACACTCAATTACTTACTTGACTATTGGGTCCTTTGGAACCCGTTAAGCTTTCAACCCAACCAAGACCACCCAAGTACCAGTTAGGAGAGCCTAAGTCTTTGAGTACCCACTCTGTACCCATAGGCCCCTAAGTAGTTCCTTTTTTGTGGTTCATATTTAGAATCCCATAAGGTAATCCCAAAAAGGAACTACTTAGGGGCCACCATTTAGGACCATGGAGGCCACCATGAAAAGGGTACTTGCGGGAGTACTGGAAAGTCCTCAGTCTGACGGCCAAAATGTATAAGCTTCGTCCTATAGGGGATCCTCTTGGGGCTCCTTTAAAGGAGCCCTAGAATTAGGAACCCCAAAACTCCCCTCAAAGGAGCCCTTAAGGGATCTAGTAGGGCTTCCTTTGAAGGCGAAGCGTAGCGAGCTTCTATGAAGTCTGCACTCGCCTGGAGGGAAGGCGCCGGCCATCTGCAACGGGTCTTAGGGGACCTCCGCAAGAAGGGTTCCTTTTTGGGTTTAGGGCTTAGGGATTTTAAGTTTGAGTTTAGGGATTTAGTTTCAGGTTTGGGCTTGGGCCTTGGGGCTTAGGGCTTGGGGTTTAGAGTCTAGGGTTTAGGGTTTGGGTTTAGGGTTTCGGGTGCATGGGGACCCTCACAGGGTGGGGGGGGGGAGGGTTTAGGGTTTAGGGATTAGGGTTCAGGGTATAGGGTTTAGGTAGTTTTAGGAGGTACTACTTGGGGTCTATGTTGGAACGCTGGCTTTCTGAAGCTTGCACATGTGGCTCTTCGGATGTGCATATGTCCGATAAGTACCAAGGGTCCATGTACCCATATAATATAGGGTCTTAGGGATGTGAGGTATGACAAGAGTCATGACAAGAGGTGTGTTGAACGTATACAGGCCCACCCACGAAACACCAGAAACGCAAATAGTCCTGAAAAGACCGATATAACACAGGTGTGTTATTACTGGTATCCCCTTGATAACACCCAAAGTCCCAACAACCCACCCAAACACCTTACATACACCAACACGATAATATGACACAGGGGCCTCAATACATACTATAACAACTATTTGTTTTTTCAGACCCCTAACCTAAGCCATCAACAAGTTAAACCTTCTCGAACACTGAAAAAGAGCACAGCTCTCATTGCCTGAACCCTAGACCCAACTTCCTAAACCTCCAACCTCCCCTCCCCCAATCTCTGGAAAATATGTCCAAATTTCGTTCCCCGAGGCTCCTTTTTCGAAACCCGAAACCCTAAACCCTAGACCCTAAACTCTAAACTCTAAACCCCTAAACGCCTAAACCCCTAAACCCTAAACCCTACAACCCTAAACCCCTAAACCCTAAACCCATTCTCTGGGGCACTTCGCAAAGAAATCAGAAAAGCGATGTTTGGACTCTCAGGCCTCCTCTGGGTTCAGGTTTTTGGTTTTTTTGGGACTTGACAACTAAGACGAAGAGGCTTCATAAAAACGAGGAGAGTCTTCCGATATTCCCTTGGGCTGGGCTTAGGGTTTAGGGTTTAGGGGTTTAGGCTGGGTTGAGGGTTCCTTGGGCTGGAAGTCGGGGGGTGATTTAGGTGGGGTATCAGGAAGCCCTGAAGCTCCGAAGCTCTACCCAGAGAACCCAATACCCCTTAATTAAGGAATAGGGGTCTTCCTGTTATGATTTAAGGTATCTTCCTTAATTAAGGCATATTGGGCTCTCTAAACCCTAATCCCTAAACCCTAAACCCTACACCCTAAACCCTAAACCCCTAAACCCTTATCCCTAAACCCTCAACCCTACACCCTAAACCCTAAACCCGAATCCCTAAACCCTCAACCCTACACCCTAAACCCCAAACCCGGATCCCTAAACCCTAAACCACTAAACCCTAAACCCTCAACCCTGCATACTTCTGCCCATCAGAGCCTCTAAGCTCCTCTTCGTCGGCTGTCTGCGGCCTTGGGGCGGAGATGCTTCAGGAGCTTGGGGTATGTGAGTTTTTGTGGAGGGTTGAGGGTTTATGGGGTTGAGGGTTTAGGGTTCAGGGTTTAGGGTTGAGGGTTTAGGGTCTAGGTGTGTAGAGGCAGCATATGCTTGGGCATTGAGGGGCTTCGGGGCTTCGGGGTTGTACTTCTACAGCATATGCTTGGGTGCTAAGGGATTCGTGATGGCAACTAAAAGCCCCAAGATGGAAACTATATGGGCGGTTCTCTAAATTAGGGCCCCTTTTAGGTCCCTAATATAGTACGGCACCCTTATATAATAGGAATCCCAATTTAGAGAACTACCCATTTGCGTGCATGGGCTGTTCGGGAGTCGTCTCAGGTTCCAGCACCGAGCTTTCAAGCTTCGAGGTCGTCGGGCTGTCGGGTAAGCTCCTTCCTTGAGGACGAAATGAGCCCTATAAGGCTATAGGGCCCCTACGTTTAAGGGTCATTTCGTCCTTAAGGTTAAGATTCCAGGTACGCAAGTAGGCCAAAACCCCTAAACCGTAGGAGCGCCTTGGGCCGAAACATATTACCTATAGTCTCCATTGTAGTTCCTTTTTGGGGTTACCTTTTAGGATCCTTAATATAGATTTGGTTAAACCAAAAAAAGGAACTACAATAGAGACTACAGGTACTATCCAGGTACACGGACCCTTTAGGAGCTGTTTAACAACTTGCGTGCAGGGAATCGGCCTCTTTCTGTTCTTCCCGGCCCCCCGATGCGCAAAACGACTAGGGAGCTACCCTAAGCCCTAAAACCCTCAATCCTAAACCGGGTTGGCTTACAAGTTCAGGCTTGTTTTGTGTGCGAGTTCTTGGCACAGCTCGTGTAGGCACCCCAAAGGTATGAACCACAACTGCCGAGCTTTGATGCCGTCTAGGGCTTAGGGTTTAGGGTTTAGGGTGGAGTATGGCTGTTATGGCTGAAGCTTGAAAGCATGCTTTTTGTTAGAACCTTTTACCGTGCATTCCTGCCGTAGAGGGCGTCATGGAGTCAGGCTACAACGAGGCACTTTGCGCATCACCTTAAACAAACCATCTAGCTTCACTCACTTGCGACCGAACGGCATGCTGATCTCTATGTAACGGACTTTCAGGACTTCCCTGGTCCGTCACAACAGCGTATTTTCCTCTCAATCACTGCGACCTTCTTGATTGCGTCAACATCGTCATCTCCTTCACCGTTGATGTGCCATTCGCAGCCCTTGCGTACGAGTTTGCACCCTAGAACTCTGCAGATGTTGCCAGCCGTGGTCAGTAATTAACATAGGAACCGGATGAAGAAACCCTGGGTCTTTACTGGGGTTCTGTGAGCCCTAATATATTTGGGGTTATAGGGTCAGGGTTCCTTAGTCAGGTTCCTACATTACTGTGCAAACCTTTGAAAGGTGTGCACCGTCGATGAACCTACCTAGAAACTTGAAGCTCAAAAAGCTTCAATCGAGCACAGATCTATTCTTCCTGCACGGCACGACTGTCCCCGCCACAGTCGGGGTCACCCCAGGTCACTATCGATCCATCACCAAGAATAGCGGCGAAGGCAGCGCCAGATGCTTGGATCTGCTCCACATTCTTTAGCTGACCCTGTACAGCACTGCAGTCGCCACCATACTTAGCATTACCCCATGCCAAGACAGATCCATCGCCAAGAAGAGCAGCAAAACCGGGACCGCCGGCAGTGGCTTGGACTTGCTGCACATTCTTAAGCTTGTGCTGCACCACACGACTGTCGCCACCATCACCATCGCCCCAGGTCACAACAGATCCGTCGCCAAGGATCGCAGCAAAAGCACCGTCAGAGGCATGGATCTGCTGCACATTCTTTAGCTGATCCTGCACCTCACTGCTGTCACCGCCACAGTCAGCATCACCCCATGCCACGACAGATCCATCGCCGAGAATGGCAGCAAAAGCACCGGCAGTGGCTTGGACTTTCTGCACGCTTTAGTTGATCCTGCACCTCACTGCTGTCGCCACCAAACGCGGCATCACCCCAAGTCAGAATCGATCCATCACCTAGAATTGCAGCAAAGGCACCTTCGGAGGCTTGGACCTGCTGCACAGTCTTTAGCTGAAACTGCACGGCGCTACTGTCACCACCACAACCAGCAGAACCCCAGGTCACAACAGATCCATCGCCAAGAATGGCAGCAAAAGCACCTCCAGAGGCTTGGACCTGCTGCACAGTTTTCAACTGGCCCTGCACGGCACTGCTGTCGCCGCCACAGTCAGCATCACCCCAGGTCACAACGGATCCATCGCCAAGAATAGCAGCAAAAGCCGAATCAGAAGCTTGTATCTGCTGCACATTCTTGAGCAGACCCTGCACAGCACTACAGTCGCCGCCATAGCCAGCATGACCCCAGGTCACAACCGATCCATCGCTGAGAATTGCAGCAAAAGCGCGGTTGGAGGCTTGGACCTGCTGCACAGTCTTCAGCTGTTCCTGCACAGCACTGCTGTCACCACCATAGCCAGCATGACCCCAGGCCGCAACCGATGCATCGCCAAGAATAGCCGCAAAAGCACCACCAGAGGCTTGGACATGCTGCACATTGCCCAGCTTAGCCTTCACAGCGCTACAGTCACCGCCAAAGGCAGCAGAGCCCCAGGTCACAAGGGATCCGTCACCAAGAACCGCCACAAAAGCGCGGCCGGTGGCTTGGACCTGACTTCTGCTTACTTGCAGCGTCAGTGATGCCCCATCCTGAATCTTGGCCTTCTTGATTGGTATGCAACCGTCAAGGCTGCCTCCAGATGAGTCCAGTAGCCGCCCTTTTCCGACTCCCAGGGCGATCTGTGCCCGTCGACCCAGGGCATTCACAGTTTCATCCGGGCCTGCTTGCAGAGTGGCTGTTTTGCCACTGAGCAGTGAAACTTCAACGGTGATCGACATGCCAAACTCCTAACAATAGACCTCCACTGCAAGGACGTATCTTGAACAGTAGAACTGTAGGATAGGGCCCTTTGGCGGCCCTGCTGCGTAATCCCTCAAGCGGTTCTCCTGTCATTCTGAAGTCAAAAGCTGACGACAACCGAGAATGGGTCAGGGGAAACCTCTCGACAAAGTCTCTGACCCCTACACCAACCAAAAAGCTGCCAAGCGCTAACATCCTAAAGCCTCAAACCCACCGACCCTCAGCACTAACACCTCAAACCCCCGAATTGTCTGAAGCCGGCGATCCGATACACTTTATACCACTAAATCCGAAAGCCCGAAAGCCTAGGACCCTATCTTATCCCCCTATAACCGCTTCGAGGACTTATTCACGGAAATCGTAATAAGGATCCCTGAAAACAGGTAGGCTCTACAGGACCCAAGCAAACTCTGCAATCCCAACACCCGCAAGCTGCAACCAGTCTTAGGCTGTTTCTGTCAGCAGCAGTTTGCTTCATGGAATTGCACCCCAAAAGCCCAACCCTAAATACTTAAATTTTGGGTTTATAGGGTTTTACTAAATCCTAAACCCTGAACCCAACATCCTAAACCCCAAACCCTAAATCCCGAAGCGAAGTATCTCGGTCCCTGTAGGCAGGTGGCGTGTTGGGCGGTTCGGATCGACCCGCGAAGCTTGGAGTCCAACCCCCGCTGGCCTGAGTTTAGGGTTTAGGGTTTAGGGATCAGGGTTGAGATTCTGGGGTTTAGATTTTATTTGGGTTTTGGGTTCGGGCTTTAGGGTTAAGGGTTCAGGGCGTTCAGGGCCTAACGGCTTGGGTTGAAAAACTCAGCTATACAACTACCTGTATGTAGCCGAAAAGTCCTACTACCCGATGGAATGATGCTATATAGAGACTGCCGGGGCTGCCTCTAAAGTTTAGGGTGTAGAGGATCTGGGTTTTGGTAACTATGCCTAAACCTGCCAACAACCCGCTGGGCTGAAAGCAGCTTAAGACTTGAACGACTAAGGGCAAAGACGCGGATATGTTGAACCCTAAACCCTAAACCCTAAGAGTCCCCAGAGGCGCCATAGTAGTTCCTTTTGGGATTGCCTTATAGGGTCCTAAATTTAAAAATAAACCCACAAGAAGGAACTACTATGGGGCCTATGGGTTGGGGGATAAGAGCAGCTAGGCGTCTGAATTTCTAAACCCGTCGCCCTGAAATGGAGATCCTTCTGGACTGCCTCACGCCCCTATCGCAGGGCTCTAGACTTCGGAGTCTCGGTAGATTCAGACACAACATAAGGAATACTCCTTAAGTCATATTCTTAGGGATGCTACTGTACTTCAAGAAATGAAGGTATGTTCCGTAGTTGAGGGTTTCTGGGAAGATCTGGGGAGAGATGGTTCGGGATGGATTGTGCTGAAAAGATGGCATTCAAAACCGGGGATTCGAGAAAGGCAGAACGGCCCTAGACCTCACTAGACCACGGTTTAGGGTTTAGGGGTTTAGGGTTTGGGGTCTAGCGTTGAGGGGCTTAGGGTTTAGGGTATAGGGCTGACCTTCTTTCCCTGGGGCTCTCAAGACCTTTGATGGTGTGGGTTCGGACGAAAGTCACGGGAATCGGGAGTTATGTGTGATCAAGGCATAGGCTGCAGGACTCAAAGTCTCGCTTCACAACTCGAAAGAAAAGTTAATGTCGGCTAACGCCTGCATCGCCTACGGGCTCAGGGCTTGCAATGCACCCAACCCCTTGGGGTCCAAGTACCTAATAATCATAAACTTTCCCAAATAGTAACCTATATAACTACTATCCGTATCTCAAGTACCTTATAATTGGGTCCTTTGGACCCTTATGGAACCCGCAAGAAACCCGCGAAACCCTGAGGCCTGCCAACAGAAAAAACCCTACGAAGCACACCCAGAGGCCTGCTCAAAAAACCGACGGTTGATGATATACATCCTGCATTATACCTCAAAGACCCTAAAACCTATACGGTTTAGGGTTTAGGGGTTCAAGGGTTTAGGGGTTTAGGGTTTAGGGTTTAGGGATATTCAAACTATGGGAATTACGATGGGTCACCATTGTAGTTCCTTTTTTGGTTTAACCAAATCTATATTGAGGATACTAAAAGGTAACCCCCAAAAGGAACTACAATAGAGACTATAGGTATGGTATATCCCGAAGTATGGGAAATGCAGGATTTATACCATCAACCGTAGCACCGTCAAACACGAAAAACCACAAACCCCAAATGCCTAAACTCCGCACCTGTAGTTTCCTTGAATCAGACCTGAAGTGGAACTGGGTTTAGGGGAAAGCCGAAAGGCTTGTAAGACCCGCAACTGGTCCCCTTAACCTTATCAACTACCAAAGCCGAAACCCTTACGGTTGAGGGAGTTTAGGGTTTAGGGCTTTCATCTACAAGTGATTAGAAACCAAACCTAAACCCGAACCCCATCGAACACAAAAAAACGACGAAGCAAATCCTACAACCCTAAAGCCAAAAAGCCTAAACCCGAAGCCCTAACTAACACCTAGACGAATTTGCGGCACACTTCCCACGAAGCTTCCTCAATCAGGGCTTCCTCGGTAGTCGAATCCACTTCCGCATCGAGGTTCTGCTCCACGGGTGCATCTGTGACAGCCGGCAAGCTTGGAGCGGGCGCGGATCCCAGGCCCCTTGTCGTTTGGAAGCGATTTTCTCGGTCAAGGATGCTCTGCAGCCAACGCACGTGGATTAGATGCAATCTCCCGCACATTCTTTAGCTGATCTCGTACCGCAGAGAGGACCTGTACCTGAAAACCTACATCCCAAAGCTGAAACCCAAAGCCCTAACGAAAACCCTAGACAATAAATCTAAAGCCCTAAACCATAACTCGAAGACCCTAAACGATAAATCTACAACCCTAGACCCTAAATCTAACACCCGAAAGTCTAAACCCTAAACCCCTAAACCCTAAATCCCTAAACCCCAAAGCCGCTAGACCCCTAAACCCCTAAACCCTAAAGCCGCACCTAGGTACCCGGGCCGAAGAGAGGGAACCCTTTGGCGCCGTCGCGTCGTCGTGCTCAGCCTGGGCAAGGAGGGTTTAGGGTTTAGGGTTTGGGGTGTAGGGTTTTGGGCTTAGGGTAAAGGGTTTTGGGTTTAGGGTTTTGGGGTTAGGGTTTGGGGTTTAGGGAAGATACCATAATAGGGATCTATAGTAAATAATGTGGTTTCCTTATTAATAGTTGCTTCAGTTAGATCCCCTAACAAGAACCCAGCAAAGAGGGCAGAGGGCCAAGGAGGGTTCAGAAGGGTCCCCTTTAAGGGGTCTCCTGAATACTAGCTAGGAAAAGCCGTTATAAAACCCTTATCCGAACGCGTCCGAGGATTGGGTGGGGGGGCCTCGGAAAACTGGTCGAAGTCGTCATCGGAGTGCTGATGTCTGGAACGCGACCTGCCAAGTTGCCAAGCGGGTCCAAGCACCTACTCATCGTATAAGTACTCCCCAAAATGCCTAAGCCCTAAACCCTAGACCTTATAGTACCTACTACACTAAACTAAGCCCTAAACCCTACACCCTATAGTACCTACTACACTGGACTATAAGCCCTAAACCCTACACCCTATAGTACCTACTACGCCGGACTATAAGCCCTAAACCCTACACCCTATAGTACCTACCACACTGGACTATATGCCCTAAACCCTACACCCTATAGTATCTACTACACTGGACTATAAGCCCTAAGCCCTACATCCTATAGTACCTACTACACTAAACGCCAGTACCCATTTTACTTATCGGCTCCGCTTTGAACCCTCAGCAGTCCTCGGGATTTGGGGCTTAGATTTAGTGGCTCTCTACGGGTTTAGGGCTTTGGGTTTAGAGTTTAGGGGTTTAGGTTTAGGGTGTAGGGTCTTCGAGTTGATGTCTAGAGCTTTGAGGTCTGAGTCTAGCTTGGATGTTTCGTCTGGGGTTTAGGTATAGCTTCGGGCTTTGGGCTTGTCGCTTTAGGCGATGGCTTTCTATCCGACCACGGCTTTCCTATTGGATAGGTCTTCATGTTAGACAATGGTCATCCTTTCAGATAGGGTTTTGCGACTATAGCCACTGGTTTTCCTACAAGACAGTGGTTTTCCCTTAGACAGTGTAGATGATGTTTTTGCTACGAGCCGTGGGAAATACTATTACATAGGGCTAGGGTTTTCCTGTTAGACAAGGGGTTTCCTAGTGCACGATGGTGAAGGGAGTTGTCATCACAGAAAGCTTGGCCTGGCTCGGCTCGGTTTGGCCTAGCTTGGGCTTTGGGCTAGCCTGCCTAACCTGTAGTCATGGTAGATGCTGATGAAGATGGGCATTCGACACTTTTCCAAACAAACAGAAGATTAGACAGAATCACAGCCCGAAGGGGTCACAGGAGCAAGCTGGCGGCCAGTACTCGCACAAGACTAGTACTTGCACTAGTACGGTAGTACTCGTATGAGTACTCGCACTAATACTCGTGTAATACTACCACAACTACTCGTACCGGTGCCCGTAAGAGTACTAGAAAAAAGTAACAGTAGCCATGGGCTCCATAGTAGTTCCTTTCTGTGGTTTATATTTAGGATCCTATAAGGCAATCCCAAAAAGGAACTACTATGGAGCCTATGGGTATGTACTAGTGCTCCGAAGCCCCAGTGAGGAGGACCAACAGGGCAAATCTTGCTCCTTCTCAAACCGCGATAGAACCCTGAAGCTCATGTAAGTGTAAGTATCACCACAACCCTCTCAAGGGACCTTCTTGACAGGAACCCTCCCAGAACAGGGAAGCCTTATACCCCCAAACCCTAAATCCTAAAGCCTAAACCCCATTATAGATTATTATAGATCCTTCGAAAAAATTCTTATAGAGCAAACCCTAAACCCCATTATGGATCCGCTTATAGATCCCCTTATAGAGCCAGAGTAGCATCGACTTCTTGCGCTCAGGACCATTTTCCAGCTCAGCGCCCTGGGAAACTCGAATTCCGCATGCCGAGGCAGGGCAAAACCAACAAGGGCTCCTTTGTGGAGCTTTAGGGTTTAGGGTTTAAGGGTTAGGGTTTCAGGTTTAGGGTCTCAGAGTTTAGGGTTTAGGGCTTAGGCTTTAGGGTTTAGGGGTGTTCTTCTCCGGAGGGGGGGGGGGAGGTTCTTCTCAGGTCCAGCTGCAGGTTTGTATATGGTTCACCGTGGGAGGGAGTCCTTGGAGGTGTTGAAATTTCAGGCTGGGGCTTGGAAAGATGTTGGGTGTTCAGGGTTTCGGGTTTAGGGTCTAGGGGTTATAGGGTTTAGGGCTTCGGGTGTTCAGGATTTAGGGTTTAGGGGTTCGGGTTTTGGGTCTAGGGGTTATAGGGTTTAGGGTGTTCAGGGTTTAGGGTTTATGGGTTTGGGTTTAGGGTTTAGGGCGTTCGGGTTTTAGGGCTAAGGGGTTAGGGTTTAGGGTCTAGGGGTTTAGGGCTTAGGTGTTAGGGTTTAGGATTCAAAAGGAAGCCTCAAGCGTCTTGGCAGGAGTTGGCACGGTGATTGTAAACAATATCCTTTCCTGTTTTTTTGGCGGATGTGCTCATCGCGTTGCAAGACTTACCCTAAACCCTGAACCCTAAATCCTGAGCCCGAAGTACCCTAAAGCCCTTTTTTGCGTACCTTTCCTCACTGCTCATAGGGTCGAGCAACCAGGCTTTGCGGACATTGCAGGTCGGTCGAACCCCAACACGCCAAACCGTCCCTGACCAAACATAAAAAGCCTGAACAGTGTTTATTGCTCAGAGTTTAAAGGGTTCAGGATTGCGGGTTTCGGGTTTAGCGCAAAGCCCGAAACGTCCACTTTAAGAACCTCCAGCAGGATGCGACAATAGGTATTGAATGTAGCTTATGAGGATTTACCCATCAAAAACAGGTCGCACATGAAGCTTCACGAATCCTGGGACATGTCTTAGGGGGTGTTGTGTAGAGGTGTCCCTGAACTTTGCGTAAGTCTTCCGTTTGACAGAGCTTTTGCAAGACTCGTCTAACCCCAACCCCCCAGATACCTACTATATAGGGTACTAGAGCCCCTAGGGCCATACAGTAGGTACTTGGAGGGTTAGGGTAAGATGAACTCCAGTCTGTGATCTTTTGCGTCAGGCCGCAATGTCGTCGCCAGGGTGGATGACACTTGTTCTTCTTGTGTCCTCACAACATCGCTGCAAGGATCAATGTCGGGATCTCTCTTGGGTCCAAGGAACCATACAAGTCCCAAATACCCTAAACCTTCAACCCTAAACGCTACACCCTAAACCCCTAAACCCCCCCAAACCCTAAACCCTACTTTACTCCCGGGGCGGTCTTCGGTGGGTTCGGGGTTCAGGGCTACCGCTAGGGCACTTTAGTAGCGCAGAACTATGGATTCCCCCAACAGAGGCTATAATTCAAAAGATCTCGCTAATTAGTACCACAATAGCTTTAGGGTTCCTTGTTATGCCTACATGACCTAAGAAACCCCAGCACCGAATTCAATTTCTGAAGGCCTCTGGATGAGGTGCTGTCCCGGTCATCTAAACTGACGTAAACCACATGGGTATCTCCTTGGCACTTCGAGGTTTCAAGCTACGCTTCCCCGAAGCGCACTGCGCAGGCTGGAGATCTCGCCCAACACCAGTCGAATGGGTTCGGCATGCCACCAAAGCACCGGGGAAGAGCCCTTGGGTACATGTTGAACATGGCAGTCGCCTGATCGACGACGCAGACGTGGTACGGACCCATCAGGACCCATCATCTTCCCTATGGGAGCTGTCCACCATGTGCCCGCACTTCATGACACTCAGAGTCTACGAACTTGTCGATGAAGGAGACTCGATCGCCTCTCCGCCGGCTTTAGTCGCTCGGGCTTCAGCTTTTATGACCAAGTATCCTCCGATCATCCGTTTAAGCCCCGGCAAACTTCCACAGTGATTTGGCTGGCAACTGACTCAGAACTCTAAACCATGAACCCGACGCCAAGTTGGCCCTACAATCCTAAACCTACTAAGTTCCCTATCAGCCCCAGGTCGTATAGCAGCGTTGACTTGCAACACCTGTTCAAAACCCGTTCAAAAGAATCCGTTGCCTCAACCCAGCAACAAGCCCCGATAACGGTTCACCGTAAGCCCTATCAAACACCCAGTTACCCTATTAACCCTCGGAGCGCTCTCGGCCCGAATCCCCTCACTGAACCCCCTAATCTTTACATCCTAATCCCCACCCCCGAAGCCTCACACGCGAAGCCCTTCACCCTAAGCCCTTCACCCTAAACCCCGAAACCTTAAGCCCTAAGCCCCTAACCCTCAAACCCTGAACCCTGAAACCCTGAACCCTGAACCTTAAACCCTAAACCCTATAAACCTTATAGAACCCTTATAGTATATAATCCTTATAGGAACCTTGAACCCTAAAACCCCCAAGCGCCTGAGCCAATAGATCCTCCCTTGCCTTTTTCTTTGGTCCTGCCCGCCCTAGTCCGACCTGATCCGCACGCCAGGAGGGGGGGGATCCTTCAAAGGTTTAGGGTTTAGGGTGTATAGGGTATAGGGTTTAGGGTTTTTAGGGTTTAGGGTTGAGGGTATAGGGTTTAGGGTTTAGGGTTCAGAGAACCAAAAGCCCGCAATGCAGGAATAATGGTGCATTGTAAAAAAGTAAAGAGGGATGTTGG
>CAJNJA010055341.1:2301-22794 GCA_905231915.1 Symbiodinium necroappetens | reverse complement strand
TGTATGCATGTATGTATGTATGTGATTATGTAATTGAGCATGTATGTATGTATGGATGTATGTATGAATGTATGTATTTATGTATGTACGTACGTATGTATGTATGTATGTATGTTTTCATGTATGTATGTCAGGTATGTATGTACGTTTACATATAGATAGAGTAGAGTATATTGTATCTGTGTTTTCACTTGAAGCATTCCAGTTTGCATCTATTGGAAGTACGGACGGATCATTGTTGTGTATGGGCAACTGCGCCTGGATTTCGTCAATTGAGAGTCACCAACGCCATCGCAGCTCGGAGGCCCCCCCGCCCCCCCCAAGGTTTTACCGCGAGCGGACCGTGAACTTCTTCAAAGACCGGCATTACTTGCGCGAGGACATAGTTTCTGTCATGCTGCTGCGTCGTGTCATAAGTTTGGGAGTACGGCCGCTCCTTCCTTCTTCCAGTGCACTTTAAACCCGCCGCGGCCTGAGTGTCCGGACAAAGCGCACCGCAAGATACAACTGATGGCGTAGATGACAAGTGGTGATCTGGATGCTTAGGATGAAGATCATGATGTTGATCAAGGTGAAGGTTAGGAGCATGAAGATGTCGCCATCGCCATCCTCCGCAGTCAGGGCAGCAGCAGCAGCAGCAGCAGCAGTAGCAGCAGCAGCAGCAGCAGCAAGAACAGCAATAGCAACACCAGACTTGTTGTCAGCGCTGTCCTTATTCTGTGCTGCTTTGTGTCATTCTTGGAGTTTATACAATGCTGATGTTCATGTCGACATGATCAAAAAAGCTGGCAATACCACACGATTTGCTTCGCACCAGATCTCTCTGCACGGCAATCTGTTGTCAATACATCGGTTGTCGCAGGTGTTGCTGTCAGGATTACACTGAGTGCGGCTCTAGACTCATGTTGGATCGTTTTCATAATTATCATAATTGTGATCTATCATGGCCTTCTCGTGCTTTTATTCGCTACTTCTGTCACTGCTCCATTGACGCGTTTATTCCGCTTACACCTCCTGTTTCTGCGAGAGTTGCTGAGACCGCACCATTGAGCCTCAAGTTCAGCAGTGCTGGCAAAGCCCCAGCCATGCATGCATCTTCAACCCCAAAGCCCTCACGTCCCCATGAATGCGTCGGTGGTAGCCCAAACACCTTCAACGTGTTGATATTGGGGACGGGAGAACGATGCCCGGAAGAAGTAGGAAGTTCTAAACCCCAAAATCCCTCCCAAAGCCCCTAAAGAGATCCCTTAGAGGCATGCTTTTGGAGCCCTTATAGACCCCTTAAAAGGAACCCGCCATGAGCCTCTGCATGATTTCCCATGCTTATTCGAGCCGGGGGCCCGTCGAAGCCTCCAAAATCTCCGTCCCCAAACGATTTAGGGTTCAGGGTTTAAAGGTATAGGGTTCGGGGGTTTTGGGTTTAGGGGTTTAGGGGTTTAGGGGTTTAGGGTTGGGTTCATGGTTTAGGGCCTCGGGTCTCAGATGTTAGGGGGTTTAGGGGTTTAGGGATTAGGGATTCCTGCCAATGACACCAGCAGAGCCACTTTATCAGCAAAGCCGACCAAGACTCAGATGACAAACTCCCTGCTTTCACCTCATTCCTAAACCCCAAAGCCATCATATCGCATTGAAATCTAACATTGCAGAACCTCTCTGGAAGGCCAGACAGATCCCTAAACCTGTAACCCTGACCAGAAAGCTCACCATTTGCCAGTTGTTGTAAAGCACCAAGCCCCAAACTCTAAAACCATAAAGCCCTAAATCCCAAGGCGGCAGAATTGTAGCATCCTAGCCTCGAGCACCATGCTGCGAGTCTTCGCCATCTCGGGGACAGAAGTGGCAAGCTTTAGCTCCCGGATAGAATTCACAGGGGAATTATGGTTTGATAGGGTCTACAGGGTTTAGAATGAGGGTTCATAGGGGCTTTCATAGTAGAGGTTTGCAGGAATGCTATCAAGCGGTTTGTGCAGGTTTGTGGGGCTTCACAAGGGGCTTTTCGGGTTGCGAAAAATTGTGCAGGGGTTTTGGTTGGGGTCTGCATAGGTTGCTTTACTATCACAGCGTGCTCGCAGTCGGTGTCTTCCAAGATGAGCCTTGGTAGCTAAAGCCGACCCTGCGGGTTTGGGGTTTCAGGTTTTAGGATTTAGGGTTTTGGGCTCAGGGTTTAGGATTTATAGGGTTTAGGGTTTACGGTTTAGGGTTTCGGTTTTAGGGTTTAGGATCTTTAGGGTTTGGGTTTTGGGTTTTGGGTTTAGGGTATTGGGTTTAGGGTTTAGGGCTTAGGATCTTAAGGGGTGTGTGTTGAAAGGATCCCTCCCCGGCTATGCTCGGAGCCGAGTAAGCCCGGCACTATCCGGTACTCCGACAGCTTACAAAGACTGAGAGCCACACCGGCTACGCCCAAAAAACATCCCATGCTGCAAGGCTTAGGGGCTAAATCAAGCTTCGAAGCGAAAATCCTACCCCAAGTCCCTAACCCTATACACCCTCTATATGCCCGAAAGCCTTACAACAGAAACCCTGAACCCTACCAGCCGTAAACCCCCAAAAGCTCCGGTCTGTCCGGCAGTTTGTACTTTTAAAAGAACCCTCTTATAGAACCTTATAGTACTCTTAAAGGGAATATATAGTTCCCTAACAGCCCAGGTGAAGCAGTGCTGGAGGAAGCCGCAGCTTCGTCGGACGGCGTCCTCAGCTTCGTCAGATCGGAGCTGCAGCAAAAGTGCCCCGGCTCTTGACTTCATAGGTAGGCCTTTGGGATATTTCTTATAGGTTCCCTTATTTGAGCTAAAGAGGATCCTATCTACGAATATGCTTCAGAGATTTGCCTTACTATTGGGCTGAAGAGGATCTCATGAAGAGGCTGTACAGCGCCAACCTAGCTTCGATTATCACGTTACTGCTGCAAGGGTTCGAGGTCTTCGTCCTGTTTCTGAGTGGAAACACAACGAAGACTGACCCAACCCTCGAGTCGACCTTTTCGGACTTCCTTTGCCATAGAGACATGGACGGCGACTTTCGACCGACGCATTTCGGATTTAGGGTTCACAGGTTGAAGATCCCTATAAACCCTAAAGAAGATACCTAAACCCTAAAGAAGATCCCTAAAACCCTAAAGAAGATCCCCAAACCCTCAGGAAGATCCCTAAAACCCTAGGGAAGATCCCAAAACCCTAAAGAAAGATCCCAAAACCCTAAGGAAGATCCCTAAACCCTAAAGAAAGATCCCTATAAACCCTTTAGAAGATCCCCAAACCCTAAGGAAGATCCCCAAACCCTAAAGAAGATCCCTAAAGCCCTAAGCCATATAGACCCTAAGACCCTAAACCATAGACCCTAAAGTTTGAAGCCACGGAGAGACCTGCGACTTGAAAAGAGTGTTTAGGGTCTAGAGTTTAGGGTTTTGGGGTTTAGGGTTTAGGGTTTTGGGGTGTTGGGTTTTGGGTTTAGGATTTTGGGTTTGGGATTTAGGGTTTTGGGACCTTCCAGGCCCGGAGTCTATCCCATCAGCAAAACCCAGGAGCTGCAACTCCTAAACTCTAATATAGGGGCCTTAATAATTACCTATACTATTTTTTGGGGGGTTCCTTATTATAATTTTCGTATAACAACCCCCAAAACCCTATTCTAATCATTAAGGCCCCTACATTAAGGGTCTACGTGCCTAACAATCATATGCTCTCCCGAATAGAGACCTACGTAGCTACTATCCGAAACCTAAGTACCTAGTCAATTATTGGGTCCTTTGGAAGCTTACGGAATAGTTGTCGATGGTGGGTTGTGAATATTGTTACTTCTAGCGTGTCGCGAGCATTCGTGGCCGAGGAATTTGGATACCCTTAGCCTCAGCATGTCTGATCCTGGTTTGAGCCAAGAATACAAAAGAAGCAAATAAAAGATAATAAACGCATCTACGCCGGAAATTATAGGCAGGCTTCCCAAGGAGATGCTGCAGCGGAGCTTCTCATGTTCTGACAATGGTCTGTTGCAATTCTGCAAGATATCAGGGGTAGAACTTCAAGCCCGAAACACTTGTTTTTGTCTAAGTCTAAGCGTATCTCTGTACCTTTTCAACTATTTCGAATTCTGTTCCGCTAGAGCAGTAGGAGCCAGCACCCTCCAGCGAGTTTAGGGTCTAACACTTTGGCCAGCGCAAAAAAAGAACGAAACTGACTCCATTATCTAGTTGTGGTTCATAGGTGCTTGGCCCGGAAGTGCATGACATACTTTGAGGCTTGGCGTGCCCCGGTTCCGTCTACGCCTTTTAAAGGATCAGGCTGGAATGAATCGAGCTATGTCGTCGTCTTGGGGTTAGGGTTTGGAGTTGAAGTCGAGTTGTTCCATGTAAGATGCCTTTTGGCTGAAAGATCATGGCCATATACCAATCTAGCAAGCAATACTGACACTAAACCCTAAACCTTAAACCCTAAGCCCAAAACCCTAAGTATAACGAAGTACATTGGCGTTTGAAGTACCTATACACATGAAGCCCGGGAAGGCGAAAGCATCTACTGCATCAGTTCACGAACCCTAGGCCCAGACGCGGAGCCCTGTCGTAAATCGGGTAACACCCAGAAAAAACCTTACTGAAACTCCTGTGGAACCGTTAAGCTATAGAACAGGGACCCGTAGACCCTTACTAGTTCGTAACTTTGAGCCCAGACCACCTCCCAAACCCTAAACCTACATGCGAAAAGCCGTAAAAACCCTCAACTGAAGCCCTATAAGCCCCATAAGCCCTAAGCCTAAAACCCAAACACCTGTAAACCCAAATTAATCGCTAAGCCCAGCATGCAAAGGCCCTCAGCCGAAGTTTTGAGCCCCTCAAAGTCTTCGACCGGAGGCCCTGCAGCTCTAAACTCCTAATGCAACAGTTAGGCATGTTGCTCATAAGGAATGCTGCACCTTCCACAAACCGCGCACTTTTGCTTGCTGAAAGTTGAAATTGGGGGGCTAAGGCAGAAGCCAGACAGTTTCAGAAAGTTGGAACATTGGTAGCCCCAACCTTGAAGCCGAGAAGTATTTTCCCTTTCTTTCCATGTTCCAACTGTATGGCCACCTCCACTATACAGAAGTCCACGATTGCAGGTCGCCGCGACCGCGGCAGCTCTTTCTGAGGGTGGCACGGCCCAGGCTAGAGGGGCTTCGTCATATAGCTTTGGAACGAAAACTCCTGGATGTCCATGACTGAACATATGCGCTTCCAGCACTATACCAGAGGTCAGCTGCTGCTCATTATCCACTCACCGCTCTCATGTGCGATTTCGCTATGTTTCTACATTGTTTGTCACGTACCACCACATGGGTATCGCTGTTTCTACATATCTTGAAAACCATCGCCGAATTATTCGCTGTATACTGTGTTGGCATGTTCTTCGCCAAGCTACCGCATCATGAGAGCAGATGATGATGATGACGATGGTTAATGCTGATGAAGCTGTTGTTGATGTTGCTGACGATGGTGATGTGGGACCAGAGCGAACAAGAGGGGGCGGAGGAATGAGCGTTGGGGGCTACCCAAGAGCGGCAGTCGTTTGTGTAACATCACGACAACGGCAGCGGCAACGACAGCAGGAGCACCACCAGAAACGCGCCCTGTAATTTCCAAACCCTCAGAACGCATTAAAACCCTAGCACCTGCCGCGCCCTTTGGATGGAGAGAGGTGGTAGTGCTGAGTGTCGTGACGGACCGCATTGAAGATTTGATGGAGGCCATTCACGAAGGCCCCTGCTTTGCTTTTGTGTGCAGGGTTCTTGGTTTTCAGGCTTTTGTGTCCATGGATTGTTTCTGTTTGAACTTGCGTTTCAAGGCCCAGGTCCAGGGCTTTGCGTTGCTGGGTGCACATTCAGAGCTGCGGACTTCGGGCAAGAGGCTCTACTTGCATCTGAATGGGGGTGTTGTCGGGTCGGGGACCACGAAATGAACTGTCAGGGTCTAAGGCTAAGGGACAGAGTCGGCGGGACAGGCGTACACCATTGTACAGGTTCTAGTGGTGCTCGAGGTGGTTGTGCTGTTTGCCTATCTGTCGATTTGAATCCATGTCTTCAGCATGTCATCGTGTCGCTGCAGCAAATTAACAGGCAGAATGCGGCTCTCCTCTTCTGAACCCTGGACGCAGAATCCCAAAGTGTGGATACAACATGGTTTACAAAAGAAACCTCACAGCCGGAACCCAGCACTCAAGGCATTCAAGCCGGGAACAACCAAAAGTAATGTCTTTAAATCCGTTTAGCACCGTTTATTTCTGACTCAGGGAGATCCGTATCCCTTCTGAGATATTCTGACGAAGCCCAGGGGATTAAATGACCTGCAAGTAATCACCGACCAAGCCGCCACACACGCCCGCAAAGAGGTGACGAGCCTGCCGTGGAGCAGATTCTGGAAGCTCCTCAGGACGTTGGGGTTCAACAATTCCTCAGACAAAAACTCTTGAGAAAAAAATGTGATGCTGCAGGCAACGAAGCAATTCTGCTGTGCGGGTCCGTATCTAGGGAGATGTTTCTGTGGCCGAACAGGATCACATGATCAGAAGGCGCTTTGTGTTGTTTCGGAAAAGTCTGCAGTACAGAGACATTGGGCTGCTAGGAATGCAGCTGCTGCCCGGATTGCTAAGCGGTCAATGTGCACTTGTGAAGAAGCCCCTGACTTAGCCACATGAGCAAAAAGTACTGTACCCCAAAGCTGCCAAGCTGCCAAAAGTTAATTGTCACACAGTCTGATACACCAGCCACATGAAGCCGTCAACAGACAAGGGCCTCGATATCCATCGCGCGCTGTTCTGCCCCGCTGAAGGGCCTACCTGAAATGTTCACCTCGATGCTGGCAGCAGCTATAGCACTTAAGCCAGGCTTACGCCGTGTAAACCAGGCAGTCCTGCTGAGAAGTTGTTCAGAAAGTTGCAATCCCAAACCGAACTGAAACCCAACACACAAGTGGAGCCCCAAACCCCTTGTGAATTCCTGGCCTTACCCTACTTATTCACTCTCGGGTAGTGCATCCAGCAATGACAGGACCCGGACGTAATGTGTGGACGGCGACCTGCCCTCTGTGTAGCAGCAGCCAAAGGGCACCTGGAGGCCAATGGTGAATGGGAACATAGAGGGGGAGTTGGGCGTCTGTCATGTTAAATTCCTGTACTTCCAAATCCCGACTCCCGAAATGCGGAAGGTACAAAAGTTCCGATACGCAGTGGTTATGCAGGAATTGCAAGAGTATACTACCGGTAGCCCCAAACCCTACAAAACAGGATGACCGTTTAACTAGAGGATCAAAAGCATGACCCCGAAAACAGTAAGTAAGCAAGTACCTCATGCATGTGTCCGTTTATGTGTATGGTCTTTTGTATGTTTTACTTATTTGTTTGTGTAGTTCTCCGCTTGCAATGGCTTGCTTGTTTGTTTGTTTGTTTGTTTGTGTGTGTGTGTGCACGTGTGTGTTTGTTTAGTTGGTTGTTCGCTTTATCTCAGTGCGGAACACACAGTCCAACTTTCGGCCGAATAGTTTCGCATTTCTAGCACCACGAGGATGTTATGTTCAGGTAAGCATTACCTCAACCCTAGCACATCCTCAAACACTAGGCCTAAAGCCATATAACAAAAGAATCCGAAATCCCCAACCCAAAACGAAAGCGCGTGATTCCCAAACACGTAAGCCAGCAGCCCTCAAAGGGACTCCCGCTTAAGTATGTGTTGTTTCCTTGACATTGGTGTCAAAGTCAGACATGATCGGCCATCGATCCTAGGACATGCATGGGTGGTGGGGGGCAGCGATTTGTATATGTATATGTACGTATATATATATATACACATACATACATACATACATACGTACATACATATACATATGTCAGAGAGAGAGAGAGATGTATGGTCTAGGGTTCAAGGTTTCAGGTTTCTGCAGCTGCATTCTGAAGGACAAAGTCCAAAGGTAAATACAAGTATAAATAACAACAGATACATACATGTACACATCAGATGGATGTATGGGTAGTTTCATGTTTCGAGTTTTTTGAACAGACCTAAATCCTTGTTACAGTAATGGTAGCTTCTTACACTATCCCCGAGCCCTGTTCTAATAACTCACTCAAGGCCAATACGGTAGTTGCGTTGCGAGAGCAGGTTGTTCGGCTCCTACAGCCTCTTAGCTGCGGTTGAGGGTTTAGGGTTTAGGGTTTTGGGCTTCGTAAAGACTTGTTAGCAGTGTGATGGGTGCTGCATAGGAGTGTCCTAGGCGCAGATGCACATTTCGATTTTTTTGTTCATGGAGGTGCTTGGTAGCAATGAACCCAGCAGAGTTACAACTATGCTAAACCTTATAACTTATAACCCTATAAGCCCTAAATATCATCGAGCCCTGTTCCGCAACGCTGACACCTGTGATCCTGGGGTAGTAGGGCTGCCACTAGAGCTCGAAACCTGGAGGCTTCAAGAAGTCCGCTGACACTTTCCAGGGCCGGACGAAGGAGTAGTATTCCTTTAGTGTCCCTATACGATTATAGACTTCTGTATACGTAAACCCCCATCCGTGTAATCATTGTTCAGGCCCCCTATGTTATTTATGGGGCTTTACGTCGGAGACTGGTGGGCAGCCTCCACAATTAATTCAAGACATTAAGGATCGAACAGAGGCTTCGCTGTAATTACATGTTCTGCAAAAGCCGAAGATGCCACAAACCGTCAAGGATGCAGTTGTTCTGTTCAAGGCCACGGATTTTCGTTTGAGGGTTGAGGACTGCCTCAGGTTTCGCTTGTTGACCTCACGCGTGGATTTGCAAGTCGCGCGGAGCTCTGCACTACTGCAGCGCTTCTCCTCACAAGCTTCTTTCTAGGATTCTAGGGTTTGACAGTTATAGCAAGGTTCACACAGGAGTTACTTTCTATCAGTGATGGTTCACAACTTGTGCTGCGCCGCCCTTTTGCATCCAAGACTTTTCGTGCGAACTCGATGCCCTAAACTCTAAACCCTGAACCCAAAACTTCAAAACCTAACCCCTAAACCCCAACCCTAAATGCTGAACCCTACAACCTAAACCTTCAACCCTGACCAGTGCTTGAGGTTTAGGGCTTCGGGTTTAGGGTTTTTAGTTTTTAGGATTTATAGGGTTTATAGTTTTAGTGAGCCTTAACCCCTAAACCCCAAAGCCTGAAGCCCCAGGCAAGCCCACGCCTCGGTGAACAACGCCGACGCCCAGGCCTGGCGTTCACAGCTCCAGCGCTTTAGGCTTAGGGGTTCAGGGGTTTAGGGTTTAAAAGGGGTTTAGGGTTCAATAGGGCCTATAGGCGTTTAGGGTTCAGGGGTTCTAGGGGTTAGTTTGGGTTTCGGGCGTAGGGGTTTAGGGTTTAGGGTCAGGTTTGTAGCCTGCGTAAGTAGAAACACCATCCTAGAGAGTTCTTTGCTAGATAAAAGCAGGCAAAAGTAGACCCCGGAACCCTCTAGTCTCATCATGAAGACCCCTAAGAAGAGGCTAGGATTCACAAAAGGGGTGAGTGGTTTCTGTAGGGTTTCGGGGGGTCAAGGCTATCATACGCCAGATATCTGTACCAGGTTGTCTGATAGTGTGTGTTTATGAAAAAGACAAGGATGGCTAGTTTTGTTTGCAGGATCTGCTCGTTCACTGGATTATTGTCACGTGTGGCTATAAATAGTCAGCCGTTATGTGTGCTCGTTGGTTGGTTGGCTGGCTCTGGCTGGCTCTGGCTGGCGCTGGCTGGCGCTGGCTGTGGCTGGCTGTGGCTGGCTGGCCGGCTGGCTGGTTTGCGCAGATTCTCAACCATGTATGACTGTTGCGCATGGGACGTGTATGCTAGAATGTTAGGGGGCTGATCGGGAACACCTCTGGCAAGCATGAACGGCAGACGTGCATATGCAGCTGACCCATTGTTAACTTCGTGCATGCTGCCGCAGATGTAGAGCAGTGGTGCATGGATCGATCTTGCTCTTTCTCTCTCCGTCCCTCTGCAGACGACATACATACAACAATACAGCTCTTTCTCTCTCTCTCTCTATATATGTGTGTATAGATACCTACATGCACATCATCATACATACATATACATGCCGTATCCATCTATCTATCTATCTATCTATCCACCTGTTCATGTCCATCTCTCTGTCTCTCTCGCTCTCTCTCTCTCTCTCTCTCTCTCTCTCTCTCTCTCTCTCTCTGGACGTTGCTTTTCTCAGTTCACCCAGAGCCCCTCCAGGGCCGCGGTCCACTGCAAATTGCAGCCTCCGGCCAGCACGACGCGCTGCCCGGCAGACTCGAGAAGAGCAGTAGGGTTCCTTTAAGGGTTCCTTTAAGGGCGTCTACTGTAGGGGTTTAGGCATGTTTAGGCTTAATGGCTTCTAGGGTTTAGGGCTTCGGGTTTCTGGTATGAGGGCTTTGCAGTACTTCTGGATTCACTTGGTACACAAATGACAGGTGTATAGTAAGCAACTGAGAGAGGTACAAGGCTCAGTTGCGGTTTTTTCGTTGGCAGTGATGCCCAGGCGATGACCCCCGGTTATCGTAATGCTCATCGAAACCGTACCATTGAGCAGCAGACGTCATCTAGTGCTCGGGAGATACAGGGCCTGATTTTGTGTTTCCCTGCCAGCCCGTTGCCTTGGACCAGTATTCCGAATGCTGTGTCCTACGGTTGATGATATAAATCCTGCATTACCCATAATGAGGAAAATACCATATTTTCCATAGTTTATGGTCCGTAAGGTCATGCAGGATTTATATCATCAACAGTACCAAAGCCCGCAGCCCCAAAATTGCCAAAGGGAGTCTCCCGTCTATGGCACTTTGGTCTTCGGGGACGGGACTACTGTTCGGGACTTGGGGCTTTTGGGGGTTTCGAGTTTACTTGTAGAGCAGCGTGATCTCCGGTGCCTTATGCAGAAATGGACTTTTGATTCAGAACACTCATACTATAGCGAGCCAGCAGTGTACGAATATCAAGACCGACCCACCGCTACAGATGAGCAGCTCGATAATCGATTTCCAGAACAGCCGATGTTCTATGACTCTGGTAATGGCCCTTCAGCTTGATCGTCAGACTCTTGCCACTGCAAACACAGGGCAAGTTCAGGCAGGATTCAAGGAAGGCAGGGGTGCTAGGAAGCAACGAACAATACCAGAAATTAGGACTTTTGGATTGAGTTGTCTCTGAGGCTTCAGGCTTCGTGTTGGAGCAGCTTCCATATGCATGGACTGTAGCTCTTTGTGCCGGCAGGCTCGTCAAGAGTCTCGTCGACGGCGCTGCAGATGCATCCCGACAGCATCAGCCTTGGGAAGTCTCGAAGTTCTCCAAGCTTTGGGTTCAACCCGCACCCTACACCTCAAGCCTCAAACCCTAAACGCCCCTAAGCTCTAATTAATAATTATACTCTAAACCCTACTGCTGCCGTCTGGAGTTCGGAATGGATGAATGCCTGGCCTGCTCGTCTTCGCATCGTTCTGGTGCCCAAGAAGAAACCAACACCTACAGTGGATTGTTGTTGCAAGGCAGGTGGCACCTAAGATTTAAGTCCCCCTGAGTCAAATGCTGGCTTACGGCTAACCGCTAAACATGGTTTTCGATACCCAAGCGGTAGAGGCGGCACACAAGAGATTCTCATCGAACAGCAGTTGTTAGCAAAGAATCGCCCAGGCAAGGCCACAAGCCAGGCTGAACCCTAAACCCTAAACCCACAACAAGTTGACGAAACAAACCGTGCACAGCCCATGTTAGAGCCTCTCAAATGATGAGAGGTGAACCATCAAGATCTCGGCGGGCGTTCCGCCTTCCTTTGGGCATGTCTCAGGCCCAGAATGCACAGTCTTCAACGCGGGCTCTTTGCATAAAGTGTTTCGGCTTTTGTTTTGGCCTACGAATTTTCGAAAAAAGGCCCTTTCTTTGAGGTGACGAAAGACCGAGGTGTGTTTTTTTCCGCCACATGTTTAACAAGCTTATTGCGAGATGGGCCATGCCGCTTTATCTTCCTTTCCGCATGTCGCCAGTGATTCTCGATGTTGGGTTTCACAGCCTCTCGAATTCACGGGCCAGCTCCCGAGGCGTCTGGCTCCGACAGAGACAGAATCCCTAAACCCCACTCCCTAGAGCCAATACCCACACCCCTAAACCACAGACCCCACACCCCAAGCCCTATAAAAGTCCCTAAACCCCAATCCCCAAGCCCTAAATAAACCCTAAACCCAAGCCCCTAAACCATCTAGAATAATCCCTAAACCGTACTCCCTGTAAGCCCTATAAACAGCATCTTGGGACACCCACAGCTCCCGTCGGAAACTCATGGCCGAGCCTTTGGGTCCTACCGGTGCCTTGCTTGCAGTGGGGAGTTTAGCGGCTGCTTGGATGTTTCGGGGAGCCAGGATTTAGGGTTTAGGGTTTTGGGGTTCTTCTCCTTTTGGGGAGTCAGGGTATAGGGCATTAGGATGCTAAAGCTTTAACATGTTCTACAGGAGGTTGCGCAATCTGAGCCCATGTGGTCGAGAGTGAGTTTACACTGTCGCTCAGCCTTTAGGCTACAATCCTTTCGCTGCCGGATTGGGATTCGATCATTTGAGTTGTGCTTCTCAGTCTGCCAGGTTGCCGACGCTGAAGCCGGCAAAGAACCACATTATTGTGAAATATTATATGTCCACAACGAAAGCAAATGGTGCAACCACACGACACTTACACTCAGGAACGTTCAACCGCGGAAAATAGTTTGACAACCCGAGACCAAGACAACAGCACGGTAAGCCGTAAAGTCATCTAGGCCCCTTACTGCCTTCCGACCCAAAGCACGCCACCGTTGACTCAGAGACTGCCTACTGTAAGGTTCGCTTAACTAACTCTTTTTTTTTCTCTCTCTCTCTCGCTCTGTCGCTATCTGTCGATGTTTGTCTCTCCCCTTATCTGAGGCCCTATCTGTCTCCTCCTCTCTCTCCCTATACATTACAACTATATTTCTCGATCTGTATGCACTTGCATACACACGTACGTACATACACGCATGCGTTCTTGAACGTACAAGCATATACACAGCTCATAATGTTCTTTGAATATGTGTCACAACTACAGCCATTAACAAGAACAACAACAGTTCAACATCAATAACACCACCACCACCGCCACCACCANNACCAACAACAACAACAAAAGCAGCAACGCTTGTCTTGATTTCCTCGCTGCAGGCCGGCGCACGCTGAACAACCTCATCTCGAGTTCTGTGAAAGCGCGACATTGGAAGCAGGCGTTTCAGCTCTTTGCGGGTATGTGCCTGGAAGCCGTGCTGCCCAATGTGGTGACGTTCGGAACAGTTCTCAGTGCCACACAGAAGATTCAGCAGTGGCAAATGGCTCTGCATCTTACCGCCGAACTCTCAAATGCCACACCGCGCCTCAACCTGATAGCATACAGCTCTGCTGTCAGCTCTTGTGAAAAGGTAGGAGTCTGGCATTCGGCTCTGGAAATGCTTTCGCAGCTGCTTGCGAGCAGCGTCGTGGCAGACATTGTTGTGCAGAATGCGGTCATCAGCACATGCGGGAAGGGTGAGCAATGGCAGCATGCACTGCTCGTTTTTCATAGGCTGCCTCTGACAACAGCAAGGCTAGCTCCCAACGAGGTTAGCTTCAACTCGACCATGAGCGCATGTGAGAAGGGAGGCGAGTGGCAGATTGCTATTGAGCTTCTTTCGAAGATGCTGCGGAGGCAGCTGCTTCAGAGTGTTATCAGCTTCAGTGCTGTAATCAGTGCCTGTCAGAAAGGAGCTCAGTGGGTTCTCGCTCTGCAGCTGCTGTCAGATATGGCAAGTGTGGAGGTAAGGCCAGAGAGAATCAGTTTCAACGCGGCAATGAGTGCCTGTGGTGGTGCTGCTCAGTGGACTCTGGCTCTACAGCTGCTGTCAGACATGCGATCCATCGCAATCTTACCTGGTGTAGTAAGCTACTGTGCAGTGGTCAGCGCCTGCGAGAAGAGTAGCCGGTGGCTGCAGGCCATTGACCTTCTTGCGGACATGCTTGCGGTGACGCTGCAAGCAGACGTGATCGGCTTCAATGCTTCGATCTCAGCTTGCGGCCGATGCGGACAGTGGCAGCGGGCGCTGCAACTGCCTCCAGCTGGTACGGTTAAAGCTTTTCTTTAAGGAATTCCATAGCTGGTTTTAGCCGCAGTCTTTTTCGATGAAGAGCCAGACAGTCCCGACATTGAGGTTCTTGGACATGCATTTCCTCGAATTAGCACCGAGTGCCATTAGCTTTGGCGCGGTTATCAACGCCCTTGAAAATGCGGGCCAGTGGCAGTTGGCGCTTCAGCTCCTTTCGCAGATGCTTTCAACGATGAGTCCTGATCCCACAACCTACTCCGCTCTTCTGGGCACCGTAGAAGCGAGCTGCCAGTGGCAGAAAGCCCTGCAGCTCTTTGAAGAGATGCCCAGTCGGAAGCTTCAGCTGGATATTTTGGCGCTGAACCTCGCCCTCCGTGCCTCTGTGACCGGATGGCAGTGGCAGGTAGCCTTTGGCCTCGTAGCAGACATGGCAAGAGGACAAGTTACCCCTAACCCGACCACCTTTAGCCTGGCCATGGCTGCAGCAGAGCAGGGATGTCAGTGGTCTGCAGGCCTTTCTTTGCTCAACCGCCTGGCCCACCAGAGACAGTGGCAGGAATTTCTTTGCATGCCAAACGGGGGGGAAAAGGCACGCCACACCGGTCCCTGAAAACCCTCCAAGCCCTTGTGGAGAAATCGAATAGGTCGGCCGTGTGGGACTCATGACTGTGTTCGGCGAATGTGGGATCTGGATTCCTGGAAGTTAGGGTACCTTGCTTGGGTCGGAGAAGCAAAAAACAAGGAACCCTTCTCCAACCTCCGAAATGAACAAGATGTGGCTTGGTTCTAGCTCGTTTGGACCTCGCCTGCGCCCTCATCAGAAGCCCATGACCCAAAATCCCACAGCCCTGCAGCCGCAACACCTGAAGCCCTGGATGCTGTGGCCAGGGGGCACATCGGAATCGCTGGGTGCTTGAAAAAGGCCTCAGCAGACGTCAACTGCACCTTGGTGCTCAAGAGATTGAGGATTTCGATTGAAGCCCTTCCTTTTGAAAACATGTGCCTTTTGGCCCCTGCCCATGTTTAGCAGCCGCTAAATTGGATCCCGGATGTAACAAACCAGCCCCCTCGTCCGCAATCATCCCTGTGCCGCTATAAGCCCACAACGCCGGAATCCTTGAACCTCCATTTTGTTCCCCACTTGGCCCCAAAACCAGGCCAAGCTTATGTAGGATTAGCGTAGGGTTTAGGGTTTAGGGGTTCCCGAAACCCCATAAACCCTATAAACCCCATAAGCCCTATAAACCCTATAAACCCTGTAAACCCTACAAACCCTATAAACCCTAAACCCTATAAACCCTAAACCCCAAACCCCAAACCCTATAAACGCTTAGGGTACAGCTTCCAGGCACCGACGTCCAGCTTCGCGGCGGGCTGCACTTGGCGGCTCCGGAAGGACACGCCAAGGCAGGCCCGGAGCCGTTTTTTTTTGTTGTGCGGGGTTTAGGGTTTGGGGTGTCAGGTTTGTAGGGTTTAGGGTTTAGGGCCGTTTAATTAAAGGTTCAGGGTTTAGGGTTTAGGGCTTAGGGTGTCGGGTTTAGGGGCTTAGACTACTTATAGTGACTATAATCAGCACCATTTAGAGTCCCTGTACAAGTACACTAAGGGGTTTCGGGCTTCGGGTTTAGGGAAACACACCATAAACGCCAGAGGAGCTGACATTGGATTTTCAACTACTGAGGCCCTAAACCCAAGACCCTACTCTCTAAATGCGCTTCGCCAGTCCTTAGGTCCTTCGTCGATCCCTTTTCAATTCACTTCGGGTCGCACAGAAGCTCAGACCCTAAACCCTAAACCCCTAAACCCCTAAACCCTAAACCCTAAACCCCGAAACCCTAAACCCTAAACCCCTAAACCCTAAACCCTAAACCCTAGCTTATTCGAGCTATTCAGGCCCTAAGCTCTGAATTCTTTGGGGTTTGGGGTTTAGGGGTTTCGGGTTTAGGGGTTTAGGGGTTAAAGGTTTCGGCCTACAGGCTGCGAAGAGCTGCGGGCCTCGATTCTTGCGCAGCCTGGGGCAGAGTTGTACACGATGCCAGTCGCAAGGGCCTACTACCCCGGAATCGGCTATACCCTCATCAACCAGGGAGGTCTAGCCCAGTCTAGCCCGCTAAACCCCAAGCCCGAATCCAGAAACCCTCAATTCCTAAACCCTATGGTCACCTAGTCTCAAGTAGACTGTACTCCAGATGGTGGAGTTCCTCCTCGAATGTCGCTGCGCCATTGCTGCCGACAGGAGCCCTGTGTCTGGCTTCTTAGGTTTGAGGGCCTTCATCTCTTTCGATCGAAGCTTGCGTGGATAAGGGGGGTTGATACTACTTCGAACCCTAAGCCCTACCCCAAATCTTAGGTTTTAGGGTCTATTTAGGGTTCAAGAGATTGGGTTTTGGGGGTTTAGGTTCAAGGTGGTAGCTTTTGGGGATCTTAGCACCGGGGATTACAGAGACGGCTGGGCGCCTTCCACACAAATACAACCCACATGGGCTCTAGACTCCATATAAGCCCTATAAATTTTAAGCCAATCTGGCAAAACAGGGATGTTCATGATCAGCAATCTTACATACTCTTTGGCGCGGGTCTTTATCATACTTGAAAGGTTAACCCTTGTAAACAGTAGAACTTCTCCAACAGGACATGGAAGGTCGGACATGCTGAACCTTGCCTAGACCCATACCAGGAATGGGGACACCCCTCTCCACGGAGCTGCGGCTCGCGGCCGCGCTGACGTCGTCACTGGGCTCTTGCGGGCTCAGGCGGAACTCGACAAAGGCCAGGGTCTGGTGCTTGTATTATTATAGTATTATGATTATGACTATGATTCTTAGGCCTACCATTAGTACCGTTATTAGTACTGTTCAAGTACTGTTCTGATTATTGTCATTAGTGTTACTATTAGGTATGAGGAGGATGATTATTGTTCCTGCTAGTCTTACTATTAATACTATTGTGATAATTATGGTTATCATTATTGGTACTGCGTTGGAACTATACTCTTATTTACGTTCATCATCATCATCATCATCATTATTATTATAGTTTCAGGGTTGAGCGGCTTCGGGGATGCCTCTGCGGGAAAAGAGAGATAGCCATTGTCATTATAGTCGTGGTAACACTCGTAGCAACGGGATTACTGCTGTTACCTAACCGCGGAGGCAAAAGTCAAAATCATGCTTGCATGTTACCCCCTAGCTTAAGATTCATATTGTAGTCGGTAGATGCATGTGTTGCATGTACGTGTTAGACCTGTGTATGGGTATATACATATAAGGGAGGCGCTTATATGTGAGCTAGAGCCTGCATAATTGTATAGATAGGGAGCATGGGAACTATCGGTAAGTGTCAACCTGGGGACTCGTTATGCGTTATGCGATGTTAGAGTGGCAGCCCAACCTCATGTGCACGTAACGAGCGTGAACACTGCACCTGAGATTGGCTTCAGACGTTAGTATCTGTTGATAGTTGTTTCAAGCAGATTCCTTGCAACCCCTACATCCCCCTCAACCCCAAACCCGAAACCCTCTGGGTGTCTGGCAGTTAGAAATGCCGGGATGGAAGGGTCGAGTCCACGGAATGATCAAAGCTGTTCGGTGAGAAGTGAGTGTGGATGATAGTTGAGAGCCTCCGATAGTCAGCTCAACTTTAAAGAAAACCCCAAAGCCCCAAACCCTAAACCCCAAACCCTAAACCCTAAACCCCAAGCCAAAAACCCTAAACCCCGAACCCCAAAACTCTCCGAACGGAAGCCCTCAGTTCGGTGTCAGGGGGCCTCTACGGCAAGACTCCTCTGCAGCTCGCGGCCCTCAACTCGCGGCTCCATGCGGGGCTCGAGGCCCTCGGCTTTTTAGGGCCCTAACAGCAGTCATTTACGGCGTGTGGGGAGGTTAGGGAGTTTGGGAAGTTTGGGGAGTTTAGGGGGTTTAGGGTTTAGGATTTGTAGGGAGTTGAGGGAGTTTAGGGTTTAGGGAACGCAGCTTAGGGCTTCCCTTTGGCTTTAGGGAAGTTACCTTTAGGGTAGTCGGAAACAATAGTGGGGAACTAGTTCATTTTTACTACTGCAAAAGCCAGAATGCCTCATGGTCGTTGTCGTGATCCTAAACCCCAAACCCTAAACCCTAATCCCTAGACCCTAAACCCCAAACCCTAAACCCTAAACCCCAAACCCTAAACCCTAGAGCCTCTCAACCGTCAGCAGCTTCACGACCGTCATTCTCTAGAGCCGAAGTGTGCCCATGAATGTTTGGGCTCACATACTATAGGGCCCTTGCGAATCAGAACAGGGGTTGGGGGTCCATTTTACTATGGTTTTAATAAGGAACAGACAAAAACCTTATTCAAATCCTTGATTAAGGCCCCTATATTACCCCTTAGCCCTAAGCCCTAATTGAGGGTAGAAGGAGGGGTCCTCGTCAGGTGGGGGCTTGTTTGCAGCTTGAAGTTCAGGCAAACATCGACGCAGAACTTTCGTCTCGAGGATTTAGGGGTTAGGGTTTATTGGGTTTAAGGTTTAGGCTCTAGGGTGTAGGGGTACGTATACAGGGTTTAGGGTTTAGAATTAGGATTCAGGGTTTATAGGGTTTAGGGTTGAGGATCTAGGGTTCAGCATTTCGGGTTTTTAAAAGTTTAGGGTCCACTTGCCGGACTGCAGGTCCTGTACGACCTCCTTGCCGCGCGTGCAGACTGCAACAAGGCCGGCCTGAAAATGTTGCTATACCTACTGCTGCTGGGTTTAGGGTTCAGGTTGTAGGGTAGCATGCATATTTCCATCGGTATGTTAACTACTCCTGCATCTTTGGTGCTCCACTGTTTGCTGCTGCACCGTAACCATGTGGAATCGCACTATCCATTTTTTGCATATAGCCTGGACACACACTCGTACGATCAACCGAACACATGCAACTTCGTAAACTGGTCCATATACGTATACAGCACACTTGTATATGCAACACACTCGCAAGTCACTAGCATATACGTTTAGTTTAGATTATGTACATATGGCTGTATTGTTGTACGAAGTTGTTGCTACAAGCACAAATATACGTATACGTACATACAGAGAGGATGCTAACTGGGGCTGTTGAGTACTTGTGTCATAGATGGTCGTAGGTATCAATATCTCATTTCGGCGTACACCTGATCTATAGGAAGGATGATCCTCTTCTTGGAAAAGCAGTAGCAACAGCAGGCAGCCAATCTCTTTCAACGAACTCACAGCATGATAAGCCCAGAGAGCCCAATACTCCTGAATTATGGAATATACCTTGAATTAATTAATTGATTAATTAATTAATTAAAAAATATATATATTTTTTTATATTAGATCCCCTTTTAAAGGTATATTACTTACTTAGGGCGTATGGGGCTTCCTGCGATCACCTGCGGAAGGGCTATGAAAACTTGGAGCTGCTCTTGGGGGTATGAAGAGGTTGTCTCACATTGGAGTTGTGTAGGGTTTAGGGTTTAGGGTTTAGGGTTTAGGGCGTTTCGGGTGGAAGTAACACTTTGCTTGTCGGCTGCTTCCATTAGGAACGGAGCTGTGGTCTGAGCCTTGGAACTCTCTCTATTATTTCTTTTCTACACTCATCAATCCCCTGTTTCACCATAAAAACCTATAAACCACAAGCCCCTAAACTCTTAGCCCCCATGTTTGAGAGGCCTGCAACGTAAGGCCATGTTTCCCGGGTCATGTCTTAAGCTGTAGGCGATATTCAGGCCTCGCAACCCTTGCCCCTCAGCCTTAGCAGGCTAAGTTTAGGGTTTAGGGTTTGCATGGGTTTAAGGGCCTAGGGTTTGTGATTTAGGGTTTACCCAGAGGCCCCTAAGTAGTTCCTTTTTGGGATTACCTTATAGGGTTCTAAATATCAACCATAAAACGGAACTACTTCGGGGCCTATGGGTAGAGTTCGAACGACTTAGGGTTTACCTAGACCCCAAAGAACCTACCTTTTCAAGGACCTATATAAGGAAATCATTATAAGGAACCCGAAAAAGGGAGGGTTTTTTGGGTCCAGGTAGGTTTCAGGAGCTTCTCCGGGGGGGCTCAGAGGCCAACACTTCCGGCCGAGCGCCCCTTCACTTCGCCGCGGACTGTGGTGCCACCAAGGCTGCCAAGGCACGGAGTGCAGAGCTTTGGGGTTTAGGGTTTAGGGTTTAGGGATTTAGGGTTTTGGGTTTAGGGGTTTAGGGCCCAGGGTTTTAGGGTTTAGGGTTTAGGGCCTAAGGTTTAGGGTTTTGGGTTTGGAAACGAGAAGCAGGGCTAGGAGATGCGTCGTTGATAACTTAAGTATAATGCAAATGCCCAGATAGACGAATTTGCGCATGGATACATAGAGCACAGTTACACGCAGCGTACATGCAACCACATATATATATATATACATGCATTAGTGTGTATGAATGCGTGCATGCATGCATGCATG
>CAJNJA010055330.1:0-24656 GCA_905231915.1 Symbiodinium necroappetens | reverse complement strand
AAGTATATGATGACGTGCTTAGTATGGCACGGCTTGCTTGGCAGGCTAGGCTGCCTGTGTGTGCGAATGTTTGGTTGGCGAGGATCTGACTTGCAATCGTTCCACTCGGATGAGATCTGAAAGAGAATCTCCGACGAAGGTTTGTCCTTGCACTGGGGTGACTTCCATTCGCAAAGCCGGGAATGCTGGCGACATTCATCCACTCGGCCCGCGTTCCCTTTGGCGTTCTATCTATGACCCATCGGCCTTAAGTTTGTATAGTGTGTTCGACAGGTCCCTTGCAAGGCACCCTTTGGAAGCTCGTGCAGCTCTGACGCTGTAGACGGCCCCAAAATCTGTAAACCCACAAGCTCTGCAGCCTAAAATCCTGAAACCTGTACGTAAGACGCCTACAGGACTCTTGTAAACTTTAGAGACCCCGGATGAAGTCTATGGAAATCTTAACGAACCCCCGTCATTTGAAACCCTGAGCCCGAGCCGAAGGCGAGGGCTGTCGAGTCCGAGCAATACGAAGAGGAGGGGCTTTTTTTTGGCAGCAGGTCGGTTAAGGGTTTCATAGTGGTCAGGGCTTGGGTTGATCTTAGGATTTTGTCTTGAAGGCCTTGGGATTGTGTCTGTTTGATGTTTTATGTCTGTTTGATGTTTTAGATTTGTAGGGGTGTCAGTCGCGTGTTAGGCGTTGCATAGCTCAGAAGACTCAGAAGAGCGGCTCTTACGTTTTCATCCTCAGGGCTTCAAGGCCCTAGCCCTAGCTTAGTTAAGGCAGGTCTGCCTGAGGTGTAGTATAATTACGGCCTGGCAGGTGTCGTACAGTGCAGCTTTTCGGGTTGTAGGCCATAAAGCTGTACATGGACTGTACAGGAACAGTGTACCAAACCCTACACCCCCCAAGTCCTAAATCCTAAGACCCAAGTCTAAACCCTAAAAACACTAGACTGTAGACGATAGGAGGCGAAGTTTTGGTAGAGGCATCCTTTCGTCCGGGGAAGATGAAAGTGGACGGTCCAGGGTATGGGGTTGGGCTTCATCAGAGTTAGTGCTTAGGGGCTGGGGCAACGTGGAGCTTAGCAGGATTTGGACTTTAAGTGTTTAGGGAATGTGGGATCTAGCAGGTTTCAGACTTTAGGGTGCAGGGTTTGGGGCTCGTTTCGGGCTTCTCCGAATTGAATCCCTTTCTCTGCACACGTTCCATCTGCTTTTGCTTTCAGATGCGTATTTTCATTTGGGGACTCAGAAAACTCAGTAAATCCTTTCGAGGCTCAGGGGTCTTTTTAGCCCAGCTGCGAGCTTGGAGTCTTGGGTCTTGATCAAAAGCTGACCAGCGAGGGCATGCCCAATACCGAAAGGCTGAATAAAGCACCAGGGGGCACTTTCTTGCGACACCAAGGTGACCTCCAGGATGCCATCAGGTGCGGCTAGGGGTTTATGGTCGGTTTCGGGTTTTGCGCCTCAGGCTAAACCCTAAACCCTAAACCAGTCATGTTCATGCATTCATGCAGTCCTATAACCCCCACAACCTCGTCGGCATCCGAAGTTTCAAAACCCAAGCCCAAGACCTGAGGAGCTGCAGCAGCTTCAACTCCGCTTGGCTGCGCTCCAGCGTGCGAAGGAGGCTGGTGCAGGGCCTTAAGCGGAGTTTAAGGTACATGATCATAATTTTAGAAGCCGGCGGTTCTTAAACGCGCTAACCCTCCACCATGAGAAAGACTAAAGCCCCAAGGCGAGTTTTTGTGCACTATTCAACAACCCTTCCAAAGGCTTCATACATGAAGCCCTTCATTTTCCAAAATTTCGGAGTTCTGCTCCCAGGCCTCAGAGCGCTACGTCTTGGAGGAGGCTCCGGGGCCATGCCTGCCTACTCTTATCGCTTCAGCTCTTTAATCTCTGAGCCGCTGCCCCGAGAAGCTTCACTGACTTCGGGTTCAGAACAACAGATCGGAGCTACACCGGGGATGAGATAGGGGGTTTGTCAGGGTCTAGTTAGTTAAGGATTTGGAGGGTTTTCTGAGAGATAGGGCTGAGGGTTGCACCGGCCCTTTGTCCAGGCAAGTCCCGCTCTTTTGGTGGCTCGTTCGTTGATGGCTTGTTTCCGGCCTGGGGTCGTGCTCTGGTGACTTGCGTTTGGTTGGCTGCGACATTGTCGCTTCCGAGGCCAACCTTGAGCCCTCAGAGCTTGGTCAGGCTCGACAAGCTCAATGTCGCAGCGCGCCTGCTGGCATTCGCTTGCTTCCTGATTCGTGGCAATACCGTTGAATTCTCCTGCAGGTCAGCATCACCCAAGTTGATTGGAGGGCATGGAACACATCCTGGCTACTGGTCCAAAGGGTCTTTGCGCTCTCTTCGCACCGTTGTGGTGACAGGAAGAAGGAGCACTAGCTTGCTTCCACGGGCGTGGCTGTTCCCGTCCTTGCCTCCCCTGGCATTGGCCCTGCCTTCGCTTTTCCGTATCGGACTTTGTGTATCCTGGCACGGATTGTTGCCGTTCCTCGTGTTCGGCATCTGGTGCGTAGCCTGCTCCAACGCCATCCCTTCATTAGTGGTCCAGTGGCACGGCTGAAGTGCATTCTGCAGGACTTCCCACGCTTTTTTGCTGCTTTAGTCGGGTTGGTCTTGGTTGGCATCATGACCTTCGTGAAGCCTGGCACTAGCGTGAGGACCTTCGTGCTAACATTAAGGGGTTCTTCGCCGCCTCCTTTCGGGTGGGCTTCAGTGAGACTCGTGACCGCGCGATTCTCGGCATCGCAGCCCGGGGCGCACTCGTTGAATCGGCTCGATTCAGCTTTCATGGGAGTGTCCGCTGCTAGCTGCTAGCTGAGGCCGGGCAAATTTGGTTCTCTCCGCGGAGGCTTGCCGCAGCCCCAGCCGCCTTGCTTCACTTACGCTGGCCTTGCTCCAGTCGGGTGGCCTGCTGACGCTTCTCTCGTGGCTGACATACTCCGCCATCTGGTGGTGCTTGGCAAAATTTAGCAAGCTTACATCGGTCGCTGGCATGAAGGTGCTCGGCATCGCTTCACCTTTAAGCTAGCCCCTCCCGCTTGGCACCATGCGCCTCCGCGGAAGATGAATTGCAATGGCCATGCGCTTGCTTGCTTGCTTGCTTGCTTGCTTGCTTGCTTGCTTGCTCTCCCACGAGGGCGCCTTTTGTGGTGTGGTCGAACTCAAAGGCATTGAAAGCAGGACTAGTCGGGTTCACTGTTCCCAAGGAATTTTATCTCGGTTTAAAATGTGAGCATAATCTGACCGAGCTCCCGAAGAAAGCTGCTCCTGTAACAAGCAGTCACACTCTGATTCAACACTGTCATGCGCAATAACACAAAACTTGCAAGTGCTCTCGCGAATTTGCACTATTGCTGCGGTGAATCATGGAGGGCACACCTTGTTGTGGAATGCCTGTCTAGGTAAGCTTGCAGAAGGTTTTATTTATTGCGCTATTTGTTGTAAGACTTGGCGCTGGGCTGAGCATCACAACAAGTTGGCTAGCTGGCAATTCTGATGTTTGCCGTAAACATGACCACACCGCTGTAATGCTGGCGCAGCTTGGCGCCGCGCAGCTTTTTTCCCACGAAGTTGTGTGTTGCCGCGCTCACGATGGCTGCCCGTTGTGGCACGAAGGTGGAAACTTTGCAAGCAAGTCCCTGCTCCTGCTTCACTGGTGTTCGTTGACAGTCCTGCTTGGACTCGTGTAGAGTGGAGGATTAACTCCAGCTGCTTCCAATCCCTTGCTCCTTTGGTCCTCTTGGTCATCTTGCTCGTTGTCCTGGTCATCTTGGTCGTCTTGGCCGGGCAAAGTGACCGGGTCATTTTGCAGTCTTGGTCACCTTGCCCCGCTTCCCCGGCTTGCCCGACTAGTTTACCCTTCACACCAATATGACCACGATGACGGGTCAGGTTGCACCATCCCCAAGTGGCGCAAGATGATGAAGATGACTGGTCAGGTTGCACCCCGTAGTGGTTCCTTTGACAATCTCGATACCAATAATCTTGATAATATTGACAATATTGACAACACTGATAATATTAATACTGATACTGACAATATTGATAGCAGCACTAAGAATCATATTAATAACAAGAATACTACCTTATCACTGCTAATATTATGATTATTACGAGTACCGTTAGTAATACTTCATCATATGCTGGTCAGGAGGACACCTGGATCAGGTCCCAGGAGGCCGCGCGCAGGGCCGAGGCGCAGGTCGGCAGCGTCCGGAGTGCTTCAGTCAGGAGATCTTTTTGTTGTGTTTTTCTTCTGTGTAATGACTGGGTTGTCAATGATCTGGGTTGTATTACAGGTGGGGTTGACATTTTGTTGATGAACAGAGCGCGCCAGGGGTTTTTTGAAACTTTTGCCATTCATGCGAGAGGCTGAATCGGCCCGCAGTAGGGTCCTCAAAACACGTACGGGGCGTTTTCCGCATTGAAGACTTTTTGGTTTCCCCCAGCCATGCAAGCCTAAATCGTCCCAAGCCCCCCACGTCCATAACCCTAAACACTTTGTTTCGCCGGCCCTACCGTCTGAAACCCTAAACACCCGAAGCCCTCAACGGGCCTTGGGGTTTCCAGAGCCCTTTCTGACTCCGGTGGCAGGCCTCAGATGCGGCCTCGGCCGTGGCGCGAGCAGAGGCCGAGGTCGCCCTATGAATTTCAGGGGTTTAAGGTTTCATCACGTAGAATGAAGTTTCATCGGGCTGATAACCGGGATTGTAAGAGGTTTTGCATCAAGTTGGGGTTTAGGGTGAGTCGTGTCAGGTTGATGGGGGTTTGTGAGTTCGGAGCCACAATAAGTAGAAAACCTCGAAACCTTCCCTTCGGGCTCCTATCTTCAAGCCGCAGAGTAGACCTAAAAAGTTAAGGATGATGTGCCTTGAGAGTCCCTATGCGCGCCACCAGTCAACCTGCAAGCTTTACATCTCAAGACTGTGTCCCACAACCCGTTTGAGTTGTTTCGGCTGTTAGGTAGAACTGCTTGATCTGCTTAGTGTAGCAGCCTCAACAGCAAAGTACGGAAACCCAATGGACTCAGAGGCATTGTAAAACTCTAAAGAGTTCGTCATTCAAGCCCTCATCAGGTTCAAAATCAAAGAGGGCCTTGTTGAAAGCCTTACAACAGGCCCCGACCGGACCTCGAGCCGTCAACCCTGGAGGCTGCTGCGGCAACGCAGGACGCCGTCAGGGCGTTGGCGGCGCAGCAAGCAGCCGAGGCCACCTTCACCGTTTTTCTTCCAGGTTTTACGGTGATAAAGTCCGTGTTGGAGCGTGTCGGGGGGCAGAGGCCTCTGATCAAGAAACAAGCCGCCGCCAACTTGGAAGTCCCAGCTCCTGGTGTCGCGTCGTCCGCATTCGCCCAAGCCCTGGAGAGCCTACCCACCAATCACCAACTAAACCCACACCAAGCCCCCAAGAAGCAAGAGGCTGGTAGGCGGCGGCTGGAGGCGCGGCGCCGTTCGGGCTGGTGGTGTTGAGGACAAGGCTTTGGGATTTATAGTTTGGACTTTAATAAGAGACTTCGAAGGATGTGTTGTGTTAAAGGGTTTGTTATGCAGAGTTCAGGGTAGGTGCTGTACGCTTCTGCGGAGCCAAGGACCATGATTTAGAGAACCCCTGCCCCAGTGTAGAAGCGCGTGGAGATTTTGAAGAGAGGCATTGCAACATGCAACGAGAGCTCTGCCCTGAGCCCGAGGCCGAGCTTGCGGACCTTCGCGAGCGAGCACGCTGTGATGAGCCTGCTCGTGCCCGAGCATTGGCTGGGCGACCAAACTCTCGCACCCGATTGCTCCTGCAGCCAAAGTGGAGGGCCCAAGGAAGCGAAGAAGCTTCAAAAGATGAGATGGAACACTTTGAGCCTCCCCTCCAGCCATGAACCTTAAAGACTCTAAGCCCGAATCCTTCAAACTCTACTCCCAGTAGGACAAAAAGGGCTCTAACCCGAAAGCCTGATGCAGCCCTAAACATGAAACTCATTGTCAATGTGATACTTACACTCTCAAGGGTCAAGCAAACTTTCGAGGAAACTCCTTCGACCGTACGACCAAAACCCCCGTCGAAACTTGCAGCCGTTCCGACGCGAGCCATGGCACCATCTGGAGGTCAGCGGCTCTTCTTCATTGTCTTGCTTGCTTGGTTTCGTGCGGGGTAGTCTTATCACCATTATTCTACTCATGCTCCTTGCATCACTACTCACTAAGTACATGCTTGTGAATCATACGGGTAGTTCTCTACGTTAGGTCCCTTCTACGTTTTTTTTTCAAAGGGTGCCGTACTATTTTTGGGAGAGAAAAAGGACCTTGATTTAGGGAACTACCCTTATTCTTTCTGCTACGCTCTTCTCGTGGTCGTGAGCCGGTCTGAGGGAGAGCTTGGCTCCTAAAACGCCAAACCCTAAACCCGAAAAAGGTTTAGGGTGTAGGGTACCTTCCCGTTGTCGTTTGGCGGAGTTTCTCTGGAGAGAACTGACGAGCTTGTTCGCCTTGCCCCTGACGCCTGACACCTAAGAGAATTCGGTGACCCCTCTACGCAAAGCTCTGAGGGTGGTCGTGGTGGGTTGTCCGCAAGTTAATGTGGCAAAACGACTAGAGCGGTAGTGCTCCCTGACGGTTCCATCACGCAAACCTTGGAATACAGACTCCCAAGTATCCCTGCAAGGCATCGCCATCTTGCGCTATGGACCTTGGAGTCCTAAGCCCCTAGGCCCCTAAGCCCTGGTCTGGCCCGAGGCGTCGACTTGTCCCAGCTCTTCGGTGGCGAATGGCCGGCAGGCCGAGTCAAAACGCGCAAAAATTGACACATGCACTGTAGCCCTTTAACAGCAATCAGAACAGAGACTTTGAATAGTGAGGATAGTAGTTTGCAGCGGCAAGAATGCTTGTAGCAAGAGCACTGTGGATCAGGAATTTTGTCGTGGCACAGTTTGTTCAGTAGTACAGGTTGAGATAACAGATACTGTACTGGCTGAACCTGCTGAGTCGGTATAGATTACGAATTATTCAGACTTCTATATGATGTATTGTGGTAAGCCGTGGGTCGCCGTGGGTCTTTAGAATTCAACTAAAGGAGGCACTTTTTCAATTTCGGATCTGCACTGATCTGCACTGCGCCTTACAGCCAAATGTGGATTTCTCTTAAGTCACCTTATCAATTAGGGTAGCGATGGTCCTGTTATTTGGAGGGTATGCTCGGATCCCTCATCATGCAGACGGGGAGGCTTACAACTCGGATGTTGAACGGAAGCTATATTGGCGCCTGAAGAAACAGCACATGTAGAAGTAGTACCCCGCATGATCACTGCTTAGTTGACCCAAAACTCTTTCCGATTGTTGGCAAGGCCCCTGATGTTGTTTTCGGAAGCGCTCAACTGTGGAACCCGAACCGCCCTGCCAAAAGATTGCAGGTCCACATAATCCCAAATCCCTTAAATCAATTGCCCCTGACCCAAAAATACAGCCTAACCCGCCTAGATCTTAGGTAACCCGGTAAAGTAAACCCATGGGCCCGAAAACCCCAGAGCCTAAAGTCCTTAGACCACCAAACTCATTGCACGCCAAAAACCTTAAGCTTTCTTCGCGTCGCTGCGAAACGGTTCGGAGATCCTGTGCAAGAAAAGAGGCCGGCTCAAAAGTAGGGCGGTGCAGCCTGGAAAGCGGTGACTTTCATCCCCAGGCATGCAAAAGCTGACTCCTGAAAATTACCGAACGCCTGGAACACCCTTCAACCCTCAATCCCAAGCGCACCAACTCGGGGCCTTTCTAGAGCTCGATCAGGCAAGCCCCTAGATGAACTGTACCTCGAGCGGCTGCATCCGAGCCTGCGGGCGATGTTCGCGCGCCACCGAGTTTTGGGTAAGGTGTGGTTCACGTTTTTTGGGTTTTTGTGGCTTAGGGTGGGTTTACTAGGAATCAGGGTTACGGGGTTTGGGTCCAGGAGTTCGGGAAGTTTGGAGGCTGATGCAGCTGCATGTGCTTGGATCTTGGAGCCTCAGAGAAGCAGGGGCCTAATGCTAATGTTGAGCCCGAAACTGGGAACTGGGAACCTTCTTTGGGGTCTCTCATGGCACGGATCTTGTTGTTTAGGTTTCCCCCCGCCAAAAAAAATAGGATTCTGACGAGAAGGGACTCTATACTAACCTAGTAAATGAAGTATCTCCAGTTTTGAGAAAGCTCCATCTTGGGTGAGAGGAGAAGCAAAGAACAAATTTGAGGGGTGTTTATCAGGATTGTGTAAGTTATGACAGTGTAGGAGTTTGAGAGGTCGGTGAGAGTGATTGCGAGATCCCCCCGATCCGGAATTTCCTAGCAACCTCGACTGTATTCATGTCCCACCCGCTCCTTGAGGTGTCCTCGCCGACGCTGAAGGCGATGTGGCAGCACGAGGCTCGCTCGACGTCAGCGCGTGTGAGAAAGGTAGAGAGTGGCATGATCGCAAAGGCCAACCGCCAAGTGTCACACCTGACGTGGAAAGTCAAAAGGTCCAAAGTCAAGATGTGCATGACGAGAAAGCAACAGCACTGGAGGGCTCTGCTTGGTTGCCGTGGTTGAGTTCTGTCTTGCTTCGAGAAGATCTGAAGTATCGCATTCTAGCAGTCGCCTTATTTTACCCCAAACCGTGAAGGCTAGGATGCATGTGTCTCAGTACATTCACTGCGAGGTGAAAGCAGCCCTCGATGGTATGTGGGGCACTCAGGCGACCTCCACTGCTGGGCGATGAACTACCGTTGACTTGACTTGACTTGACTTGACTTGACTTGACTTGAGGATTTAAATTACCACAAAAGGGATCTATAATAATATGGTTTCCTTATTATGGTAGCTTGAATTAAACCCCCGAACAAGAACCCAGTTGAGAATTTGAGGCGTTTTGAGGATACAGGAAGTGACGGTGGTGGCTCATTGTGGGAGCGCACTGGAAGGTTTCTTCTCGAAGTTTGGGATTTCGCTGTTCAAGGGTGTCTCCCCAGTCGTGCTTTTCAAGGCTTAGGTTGAGCAAACTCTTGAACCCTAAGCACCAGAATTCCTCAGATCCTCAACCCTGCACCCCGAAACTCCCAAAGCTTGCCCTAAATTCCAGGAGACTTAACCCTGAAAGGATTGTAGGACTTCGCAGCTGTGGGCTGCTCAGGACCACAGATGATGTCTCCAAGCTCGATCCGTGGCTTGGCCTTTGTGCAACCTTGTGGCTTAGATCTTGCTGTATGGGTTTTAAGGATTTAGGGTTTGGAGTTTTACCTAGCAACTTAGGGTTTGGGAATGGGTGTGTGTGGGGTTAGTGTTGGCTGCTTCGGAGTAGGATCTGACAAACAAGCTTTCCGGATAAGCCCTCATTAAGCTGGCTTAATTCGCCATAAGACCTGATTAGCCCTAAGCGTTGAACTTATTAGTGAAGGGTTGTGCGCCGACTCCTCGGCAATCGACGCCACGACGGCTATAAGAACAACAACAACAACAACTACTACTACTACTACTACTACTAGTACTACTACTACTACTACTACTACTACTACTACCACCAGTACTACTACTACTACTACTACTACTACTACTACTACTGCTACTGCTGCTAACGGCTGCGGCTACGGCTACGGCTGCGGTTACGGCTACGGCTGCGGCTACGGCTACGGCTACGGCTACGGATACTGCTGCTACTACTGCAACTACTGCTATGGCTGCTACCCCTGCTACTGCTGCTCGTTTTATTGTTGTGTTCATGTTTGTATAAATGCGTAAACGCGCTCACGCACACATATAGATGCCATGATATATGCACACGCACAGCGCATGCGAACCCACATCCCGCACCCACACGAACAAGCACGCACGCCACTGGCTTCTCTTAGACTGACATCAGCTAGTCAACCCATTTTAGTTGAATCTGCGTCGCAGGAGCCTACATCCCCCCATTCCAGTGCTGGACCTCCCTGTTTAAATAGGGATCTAAGCTCGGCTTGCAGTAGGGACGGGGATATGCTGGGTTAGGAAGCCTAACTTCAAATCAGAGTCTGGACCAGATTCCCACATTCTGAGAAACGTCCCGAGAGCAGGCAATCCAGAGCCTCGACAAAGGTCTGAATAGCTGTTCTCGGGGCAATCCCCCTCTGCTGACGGGATTGCAGAAGAAACAAACAAACAAACACACACACACACACACACACACACCCACACCAACACCTACACCCACACAGACAAGACCCGAGCAACCCTGGTCTCCTGGTGCTTTCCGGCAGCTCCTGATTACTTTTGTGAGAGCCGAGGAACCAGCTTAAGCAGCTCATGGAAGCGGAGTTTCTCGTCTGAGCTGAGGAAGGGGTAGAAAAATTTCGAGGCTAAGGGTTCATAGGGTTTAGAGTCTTAGGATAAGGATGTAGGGCCATTTAGGGTTTAGGTTTCGTTTGGAGCTGTAGGGGCTCTGCAAGCTTCGTGTTCGAAAGTTGAGGGTTTGTGCTTTCATTGATTCAGGGAGGGCTCAAGGTTGCTGTATGTGTTTCAAAAGTTTCTAGGGTCTAGAGATCAGCCTTGGAGGAAATTCAGGGGCTGTGGTTCAGGGGCGTAGGGCTTCTAGGGGCTTGTGCGGCAGTGCCCAGGGCATTGGAGGGACAAGGGTTCCAGGGCACCAAGGCTTCTACGGCGTGTGCACAAAGGCAAAGAAGCGCAATGAAATGCAGAGTTCGGAATTGTTGGTAGTTGGTAGCAGAACTTAGTAAGGTTTGGTAGGACCGGGCAGTCCTGATCTAGTCTTGTTGCAGGCAGAGACCCTCGTTTCAACCCAAGCCGCAAACCGCGATCCCTAAACTCCCAAACCTTGAATCTTCTGGACTTCCGAGGGTTCATGCGAAAGCTTACCCTTAGATTCAGATTGGATCTTGACCTTCCCCTGCTTGGTGGAGTGAGCCCGAGCCCCCAGACTGGCCCAAACCCCAGGAAGGAGGTGGACGCACGCATCGGCGAGGTGAACAAGATAGTTGAGGCTTGCTGAACATCAAGCAGCCATCCCGCGAAGTGATGCATCTCCTGCACCATAGCACCCCAATGCCTCAATTAAGCCCCAAGTTGGCAACCCCAATGCACTAATCCCTAGAAACAGAAACATACATACAGCCTTTTGGACGCCAGAGCCAAGCCCTAACCCGCAAAGTCTCAAATTGCCAAACCCAATATTTTGGGTCTGGGACGCAGTCTCGGCTCAGTCCAAATGGGGGTGGCTTAATCGTCGGTGTGGGGGTCTGTCACGAGTAAGAGCTTCGCGTACCAAGGGAATTTTCGGGGTTGAGGTTTGGTAGGCGGGTTTAGGTTCAGTTTCGAGATGTTTTGGGGTTTACGGCGAGCCTGGGATTGCCCGCTTTGTCTAGTGCCGAGTGAAACTGCATTAGACATCATTCTCTTGTCTCTGCATGCTCCTTGGAAAGATATTGTTTTATCAGCAATCGAAGAGCAGCCTATTTTCCCATCAGGAGGGCTGCAGAGAATGAGGCTTGCGTCTGATTCATGTCCGAGTACACCTTGAGCCCTGAGCCCTGGCCAAAGATCTTTCAGCTCGAAAGCCTCAGCCCTAAGTCCAGAAAGCCTCGACCAGAGACAGGACCACGGTGAAGCGGTCGAACACCTCAAAAACCTCTTTGCGGGTAACGCGATGGAGAGCGGGCTGGGTGTGGGCAGCACCACGACTACAGAAGAGCAGTTTTGGGATCTGAGGATTTGCAAGTCTCCCCGGATCAGTCTTGGGTCTTTGGAAGAAGGATCCTGCTGTTAGAGGGTTTTATGTTAGGGTCTGGAAGTGTGCTAATGCTGCCCAACGTGCCACGATGGCACGCAGCCTGGAAGCAAACAAAGTACTTCTTTCGGCGAAAGGATCTGGAAGCACAGAGTTTCGCTGGCCCACGTCCTCCTTCATACCGGGTGAAAGGTTCTGTGTTAGGAGCCCTGGTTTTCTGAAACTACCGTGTCGGAATACTCCGGGAAGACTTGTATTCATTGTGCTGTCCGTGAGTTTTGGGACGTGGGCGTGCTACCCGTAAACCATCCTAAACCCTAAAGCCCTCATTGAAGCCCTCCAGCCCCAAACCCCAAAACCACCCTAGGGCCAGGGTCATCAACCCTCCAGCCTCATGCACAAGTCCAGCATTCCACATCTCGCACACTAGAAGCATAACCCAAAGCCGGCCTCAAGCCCCGATCCCGCAAAAACAAGAAGCAGGGACGCCCCTACCCATAACCTTCCAGAGTTCAGATACTTCTTTCAGACTCGTAAAGAGCCCACACCCCCGCCCCCCCCATTTCATCCAGGTGTCTTCCTGGGCGCTTGAGTGCCAGGTGAAGCCGCCAGGCCTGTGAGTTCAGAGTTTCGGAGCTTCGGCTCTTTACTGAGATCCCAGCGAATCAGCCACGAATTTTTTTGCCTTAACACCCAAAGTCCGGAGACCCACACCCCAACACCCTCAACCGGTAAACGCTGGAATAGAAAACTGAGGGTTCAGGGGGAAAGCTTTTTATGTCCTGGGAAAAATGAACTTGCGGGTCATGATGCTTCGGGGGTCTTGGTGGGCTTTTTGGCTCAGGCTTGTTCGCTCTCGCTGAGTGTGGCATCGGTTTTCCGTTTTCTCGCTGGTGACCTGGTAACCTGCACCATGAAGCCGGAAGCCCCCAAGCCCTAAATTTTCGCGCTCTAAGCCCCCAAGCAGCCCCTAGGCAGCCCCTAAGCCTTATAAGCCCTAAGCCCCAAAGCCGGTAAGAGCCCAGCGAGCCCCAGAGGCGAGCAGCCCGGCGTTGCGGGCAACGCTTCCTGTGACGCCTCTGCTCGGGGAAAAACAGCTCCGGCGGCTTCAGGGGGTTCAGGGGCTTTGGTTCAGGGTTTATACGGCTGAAGGTTTAAGTTTAGGGTTTCGGCACTAAAGGATTTGGATGATTTGGGGCTGTTTCGATTCCAGGTTATTGCTTCGAGCAGGAGCTTGATCCGACAGTGACGGATTCGGAGGACATGTGGAGGCTGATGTACGGGCAGACTTTGACCGGGCCTCCATGATCTACAAATTCCTGAACCATCACAGTTCGGCCTGAAGTAGACGAGAGGTCTTCACTTTACAGTACTTGGTAGGCCAACCAGTGCCATGGGGTGTCAGACTTGCTTAGCGCCCCCACGGTTGATGATCGTGGAAGATGGCCCTTGTCAAGAGAAGACGAAGTCCAAGCATCAGAGGCCACCAAGCCGATCAATCAGCAGGCCGACTGGCAGGTGGGGTGCCCATGCTTGCTGGGTCCGGGTGCAATTCGACACTGTAGCGTGTATTTTGACATGCCTGTTTCGGTGTCAGATGCGTAACTTCGCAACAAGATCAACAAGCCAAGCAACCTGCCATCCAATCGGAAGCTCTGAGCTGTGACGTCGAAGTTGCAGCTTCGGAATACTGAATTTCTAACTCCCCAGCTTTGAGGCTTGGACCGAAAGCCAACGCATCCTCAGCAGTGCCCTTAATCCAGAATCCATAATCAACAAAAGCAGCTTGACCACTGGCACCACGACTGCATAGAAGACAATGAGGACTGCTCCTGTCCTGCAGGGCTGAAACATCAATTCATTGTCGATTTGATAGTAGAAGGGTGCAGAAAGCATGAGCAGTGGCTCAAAGACTGTACTGCCGACCAGAACTGCACCCTAAACGTAAATCCTGCACCCCAAGTTCCAAAGCCCTGCAAGGCCTTAACTAGCATGCCTTAGCGCAATGCCGGATGTGTCGAAGGCCTTGCGTCGGAGGGAGGCCGCGTGCGTTGAGGAGGCCGGAACCCGTTGCTATCATTTTCTCCTGAAATTGAGTTTCGGGTTCAGGGTGCGCAGTTGTGGTTTCTACAATAGGATTTAGGATTCACGGGTTTAGCTCGAGGGGTTGGGGTTTCAGGGTTCTTGGCATCGTTTGAGACGGTAAAGCACTGTTCCGTGGGGCTCGGGCTACAGAGACCTCTTCGACCATGTCCTTGGTCTGATTCTCCACACTTTTGAGCCCTCAAAAAACCATTCGAGTGTTTAGGGATGCAGCCCATATTTATGTCACAGAACCCCTCGAACCCTACAGAACCATCCTTCCCTTGGATGAAGAAGCAACGCACCAAGGCTCCACCTACAAACCACACAGATTCACAACCCAATTTTGACTAGATCCGATACCCTAAACCCCTAACTGCCTAAAACCCTACTCCCTAAAGCCCTGCAGCCCCAGACCCCATTAAGACATCGATCCTGCAGCTTCTGATTCTGGAGCAAATTTTGCGATCCTTCCCCCGCTTTTTCTACACCATGGCCGAGCCTGCTCAGAAGAAAGCCCGACGCCTGCCTTTTTAGGGCTTCAGGGCCTTAGGGCTTTAGACTTTAGAGTTTGGGGCTTGGGGTTTGATGGTCCATACGACACCCGCCTTTGGACTTTATGGCGTCTCCTAGTCTCCGTTTGTATCTATCACAGGGCTTGCGGTTTGGGTCTATTGGACACGTTCCTACTTTGTGACTTTCGCTGTTGGACTGTGGGTCCCATTGTGGATTTCGGACCTATGTGGGTGTGGTTTGGCTTCGAACTTAGACTTGTCGGGTTTGTGGCTTTGGATTTTTGGATCTGGGTCAGGGTTTGGGGCTCAGGTCTTCAGAGTCAGGGCGAGGTAGGGTCTTGGATGGGTGTACGGGTTGAGAGGGCATAGAGTGTCTGTTGTGGACTCGGCAAACCTCAAATCTCAATTCCTTGCCGCGTACATGTGTCTAGCATGTTGAGATCACAGGTTGAGGAACTCAATGTTTTGAACGGGAGTCGACTTGTTTCTGCCTCCCTTATTCCTTTCTGGTTGCCATGAACTGCATATTCTACTCCAGGCTGCTAGGACTGTCAGTTGGACCTGACAATGCTCTTCTACAGCCTCAGGGTTTCCTCTGAGCTGGTGGAAGCCGAGGAACCACCCGCACCTTCTTGTTCTCTTCGGAGTCTGTGCGCCTTGGTGTGGTTGAGATTCGGACGCGGTTGCAATCAAGGCTCGTTCTTTGCCAGGCGGTGGCGTGCTACATGTTGGGTTTCAACACTATTGAGGCTTAGGGAGTTGGAGGCTAGAGTGTGGGAGATTCACTGCCTTCCAGGAACGAGGGCCACCCGGACAAGATCTGCGATCAGGTCTCCGATGCAGCACCCCGGTCAATGATGATTCGTGTATGTAATGCTGTCCCTGCAGCAGCAACAGCAGCAACGGCATGCCTGCAATGCGAGCAGTTACTAGAGGTGCGAGTTCTCGCAGTGCTTTGCTACTTCTCTCGTCTTCCTAGTGACTAGTAGTATGGCTGTCATTGTCACTGTCATTGTTTCTCACTATTTTAGTCGTCCGCGAGGTCGTTTTTGGGTGTGATTGGCAGTGGTTAATCGCCGGGGGCTCCCGCTACTGTAGCCTCTGAAAGGACATTGCTCGGTCAGCGGTCAGCCGTTGAACGTACGTATGCAGCTGGATGGATTTTCTGCACAGCTTCGCAACCCTGTCCGCCAATCTGCAAAACCTTACAGTAAAACCTTAAATTCCAGCCCTTAAACCTTGAAAACACAATGTACAACTCGCAGTTCAACATAGACATACATAGACCGTAGATGCCGGCTGTCGTCTTTGACTCCAGGTCCTGGATGCGTGCCTGAAGGTGGATCCCAAGAGCAAGGTGGCCTGCGAGACTGCCACCAAGGACTCGGAGAGACAAAGACTCGCGCCTCTTTGTTGTTCCTTTACTGTGATGCACTCACAGTTCTTCGTAGTATTCCTATTACGGGCTGAAGAGGACGGGTACATTGCTGCACAGTACCACTTCCGACGACCGCGACGAAGAGAAAAGAGTAATAACAGTATGATGATGATGATGATGATGATGGTGCAGACTTCAGGTGACCACGTGACGACGACAATGATAAAGGTTTTCTGCCCACAGCGAAAGCACGCAAAGGACTGCAACTCGAACACCTCAAGCTTCAATAACCCTAGGCATCAGAACCTTGCTGCAACCTAGTAGCTCCAAGTCCTCCCTGTTGTAGCGTGAGGTTATCAGACTTATCAAGACGCCTCTTCATTCCGGGAGGTTTGGCCCGAGGGTTTCGAAGTAACAGGTGCCGGGTTGGAAGCAGCATTGCCTTTGCTGTCATTCGTATGTCGGTGTATTTGCTAACAGTGTTTGTTCTGATTCCTTCACCTTGTATACCCCAGTGCTTTTTCTGATGTACGACTGTACGAGTTTGCAGATGACGACGGGGTCGTGGGATGCAGGGGCTGTGTTAGGACAACATGGTAATGGTCGCCGGTGAGATCACTACCGGTGCAGCCTTGGACTACGACAAGGCAGGGCTTCATAAAGCGGTTTCAGCATACGCCATAAATTCCCTCAGCTGAATGCATGATTCTGTCCATCTCGGCAATGTGCAACTGAGACCCTGAGCTCCACATCTTGCACCCCAAGATGACTCAAAGTCCTGGGAATCCACGTCTCCGAAGGGCCCGGAGCTACAGCGGCCTTTGCTTTGGGCCTTCAGGGAGCCCTTCATCCAAAGATGGCAACGACAACAAGCCCCAAACCCTGAACCCCTAATCCTGACGGAGCGGGGAATTGACAGGTTGTGCGAGGCGTCGTGGAGCAGATTGGCTTCGACAGCTTCGTCGATGACCTGCCGCCTGCCCGTAAGGCTGCAGAAAACCTATATAGTCCTTCAGTGACTGAGTTCGAATCCGTGAAACCTAGAAGGTTCAAGATGTGGCATTTTCCGCCATCCCAAAGCCGCACATTCGAACAAGCTTCTTGCGTAATCTTTCGTGACAACACAGCACGTAGTCTTGCCACGCACGGCCCAGGTCCAGCGTGGACAGCAAGGGCTTGAGCTACAAGACCTGCGAGGCGTGCATATATGTGTCTCTCTCTCGCTCTCTGTGTTTTTGTTTTTTTTTGTGTGTGTGTGTGTGTGTGCGTGCGTGCGTGTGCGTGCGCGTGTGCGCGTGCGTGCGCGTGCGCGCGCGCGCGCGTGCGTGCGTGCGTGTCATAGCAGCAGCAGCCAGCTGTTACGCAGAATGCGTTCATACGCGTTTAGAGCCCATAAACCACCAAAAGAAACAAAAGCATTCAAACGACAAAACACCAGAGTCGCGTAACCTACGTATCCCGATAATTTACACCCCATAATATCCTCCGGAATCCGCGGCGAGTCGCGAGGAAGGAAATGACGAAGTGCCTCTGCGGAATACAGTCTTGAGGGTCTTCATTCAGTTTCTACTGCTTCTGGCTTATGTATAGGGCTTTGGGGGTTAAGGTTGAAAGTTTGATGTTTATGGTTGAGGGGTTGGGCGTCTAGGGGTAACTGTAGGATTACATAGCTACAGCCCAGACACTGCCACTCTCAACCTTCGGCTTGGAACCTGATTGAACCCTAAACCATCTTCAATCCTGAAGACCGAACGAACTTCAGGAGCTTCATCGGTAGATGACGAGCGGCTCAGCACATTCCTGAAGCCCAAAGCCGTAGGGAAATTTGTGTTTCAACCCTTCGGGCTTGTGAAAGGCGGCTTAATCGCCGGCGCCTTCGGATCACGTTGTACACTCAGTCGATCGATGAGCCGAAGGCCCTGGAGACAGCAAAAGGGTCTAGGGTTTAGGGGTTTAGGGCTTTGGGGTTTTGGGGTTTAGGGTGTGGGGGTATCGGAAAAACACCCTTCAGACCATCCTAAGCGTTGAAAAGCCTCTGCCGAGCTTTTGTGAAACCTTGTAACGCAATTGCAGCTCCGTTTCCTGCATACACTGCCTCAGTCCAAACGATCCTGGGCTTTCCCCAAAGCCTCAATGCAGAGTGCATACAAGCAGGACTTAGCCCCTAAGCCCCGGGGAAATGTGCCAAAGACATTTGCAAATACCCTGAAAGCTTAACAGACATCTCGACGAACCCAAAACATCCGACACTTGTGCGACCGCAGGCCTCTGCATGCAAGGGACTGCAAGATGCCTGGTACTTTGCTCAGCTGGCGCATTACAAGTTATGGCTCAGGGATTAGGGTTTAGGTTTTTTGAACACCTTTTTCCGCCTTACCAATCCAGCTCAGCAGAATCCACTTTGTGAAAGGTACTAGCAGGCCAACCCTTCAGGCACTTGTACTGGTTCATGCCACATGAGACCCTGGTTCTCTTGCATCTCCCTCTGTCTCTGCTTCGGTAGTCCCTGTCATCTGTGCACCCTCGTCCACCAGAGTCATCACATCCCACTCTACAAGTTAACTGAGACCGAATCGAACTCCATCCAAGCCCTCTGCACGTAGCCGCCGGAAGAGAGTTCATCGGAAATCGCTCCATTGACTCAGGGCTTTTAGGCTTCGGGCTTGAGGTGATTTACATTACAGTGCAGCTGGTGCGATTACATGTGTATGCACGTATGCAAGTATGTATGCATATGTATATGAATATGACATGTATATATGTACGGGTGTACGTAGGTAGGTAGGTAGGCAGGTAGGTAGGTAGGTAGGCAGGCAGGCAGGTAGGCAGGTAGGTAGGTACAAATGTATGGCTGCATGTGTGCATAGATATTGGAACTTGTCCTTATTGTTAGTCATCCACATGCCCATGTGGGTGTGTGTGTGTACATATATATATATATATTATATATATATATGTTATATATATATACATACAGACATACACATCTCACATCTATGTATTATCCCCTGACGTGTCTATTTTTGCATAGCATATATAGGAATGCATGTATCAGTCAAGAATGCCCAATTTTGAGAGACCTCCACCAACCCACTTTTGATCCGCAAGGGCTTAAGGACAACCTAATGCTAAGACACACCGTTCCCCCTTTCCCTTGTAGCAACCCCTTACAAAGGGACCCTTAAAAAGGAACCTTCAAGATGGAAGCCCTGATTTCCAAGACCCCAAATCAGGAGACGTGACGACAGCAGGCCTGTCGTTGAGACGGCGCATTGAAGTCACCTGGATGCGTAGTTCTCTAGATTAGGGTCCCGCTTCAGGCCCCCCAATATAGTGCGGCGCCCTTATAAAAAAGGGATCCTAAACGGGACCCCAACTTTGAGAAGTATTCATATAGGTCAGACAAGACCACGGTGCAAGGGGAAGTGCTGTTGAGGGTAACAGGCCGGAAGCCCCAAAACCGGATCCCTAAAGGGTTTTAGGGCTTAGGAAACATATGGGACCCATTTTGGGGTCTAGATAGAGTCTACAAATCATACATGAAACCTAGAAGTTCTGATCCCTGTCCTGCAAAAAGTGCAGGGGCTTAGTCTAAACTTTAAACATAGGGCATCACGTCAAGAACTGGGTCGTGGTGAATCTCAGGAGTTGCAATGCATGTCTATGATGTTCCTTTGTAGGGCAACAACCATGATATTAGCGATCATGCCAAGAATCGATGCACTCATGTCATTCCGATCATCTACGACTTAGAATAGGGCCTAAACCCAGGGCTTAACTCAAGAGATCCCTAAACCCTAAACCCTAAACATCAAGGACCAAGGCACACACACGGGTTCCGTTAGCACAAATCCTACAAAAGCTCGAGCTCCAGGGCTTCGGCCCTAGGAAGTAAGAGGCTCCATGGGTTTAGGGTTTCGGATCGACTATTGTGGTTTAGGGCTCGGCCCTCAGGGGTTTAGGGTTAAAAGCTGGAACAGATTTTTTCTTTGATTGAGGAGCGGAGGTTTGTGCAAGTGCAGATGTTTTTTCGGGGTTCTTGAGGCTTCAAGCAGCAAATAAGTAAACTCTACGACTACTCCTGCTACCGCCACTACCAGGACGACGACGACGATGAGGCCGACGATTACTACTTCTCCTGCTTGCACTTCGATTTCTTTGTTTCTGCTTCCACCACTGCTGCTAAGGTTACTTCACGCGCGCGATATACTGATTGCGACTGCTTATGCGCCTCTAGCTGCTAGTTAGCTGCTAGTTTAGAGGCACTTAACAGGCTCCATCCAACCCAATGTAACTGTAGGGCCTGTAGGGGTGTGGATCATTCGAACAGGGTTTGGGTGTCTCTGACCGCACAACTCTATGGGAGACCATAAGGCCAGACTACTGCGAAAGATTCAGACCTCTCTACCTAGACCAGGTTCAGCCTCGGGTGAAGGTGATCCGGTGCGGTCCCCTTTGTGTGAGAACAATCATGGCACGTCATTGGCTGAAAGCCAACTAAGAGGATGGAAAACCTGACCCAACGGCGAAATTGAGGCCATTAATCCTTAGGGGTGTTCATCTCTAAATTGGCGGGCAGACATCGAACCCTCAATAGGGAACCAACAAAGCACCTGAACAAACGCAATTAGGCTCAGAAATCCCATAATGGCCTCCTGAAGTAAGCCAACAGAGTAAGGATGTCCTACTCGAAAGTTTATGTTTGGGTGTGGGTGCTTTCCTGGTTCCTGACTCAAGAAGGAAACGCACGCACCAAATTCTTGAGACTGCTCAAGTCCAGCCGCCCAAAACGATGACATTCCGGTCTTCTTTCGTGGCCTGCATCATGAAACTGTAAAGTCTTAAGGCAGTTTTTTATTGTAGCCAGGAATTGACGAAGGCCTACAAAGAAAAAAGGCATCCCTACGTATTCAACTCCCTGTAGTTTGGCAAAGGTGTGGATCAGTGCCAGCGGATGAATGACAGATGGTTTGGGATCTGGGGTTCATGGGTTTAGGGCTTAAGGGTTTTGGGTTTAGGGTTTAGGGCTTTATACTGTAGGGTTCAGGGCGCGCTTGATCGCCTGATAGATTCTGAACCTCGTCGCAAGCCAGTCTAAGCATCACCCGGCAGAGCCATAGATTCGAACGCCAAACCACAGGTCCATAGTTTGCGCAATGGAAACCCGCAACACGGAACCAATCCTGAACCGTCAATCCTGAACCAGGCAACCCTGGCCCTTGCTCTTTCCTACACTGCGCTGCATCGCGACTTCTAGCTGGCCTTCTTGGCGCATGAGACATTTCAGAGCCCATTCAACATGGCATGCGAGTTGTCGTGACCGGCGTGCTTCAGTTCAATCTTCTGTGCATTGTCGGCATAATGCAGCTACCTAAATACCTCTAAGCCAGCCCTAAGCTTCAAAGCCCTAAGCCCAACCGAAGCCCTTCCAAGGCTCCAGAGACGCAGCTTCTCATTCAACATGTACCCAAGTATTGGGTATAAATGGTTAAAGCCTCATGGTGAGGGTTACCCCAAACCCTAAACCCTAAACCCATCCACTTAGCTTCTAGGACTCGCCCCCTGCCTCATGGAGAGCCTCGAACTCAAGAAGTCTGATCGCCTCCCCCTCGGCCATGCCGAAGTAGCCCCTGCTCTTGAGCTTTAAGCATGGTTTAGGGTTTAGGGTTAAGGGTTCAGGAGGGGATAAGAAGAAGATCTCCGTTTAGGGCTTAGGGCAAGTTTAGGGTTTAGGCACAAGTCTGAACTCTTGAACCTCGACCCCCTAGAAGAAGAAGAAGAAGCATCAAGACTCGGCCATACGTCTCTCCCTCATCTTAGACAGACTGCCAGAGTCGCCACCGACCCTCTTGTTGTGGGATGGGGTGATCAAGAAGGAAGTGTAAGGAAGTGTATATATGCAGTTTGGGGGGAAGGGCGGGGTGCCTGTGTGGGTGTTCATATATATGGCTCTTATGGTATAAACAATACCTTATACAGGATCCTCCGAGTAAACCCTTAAGATTTGAGCCTTAAGCCTGAACCCCTCCCGACGCCCAATTTTTGAGTCGGGAGCTTTCTAGCAACAAATAAAACTGCATAACACCAAGACATCAGCAGAAGCGCTTTCTCAACCTAGTCCACGTAATGGGTACTCGAATCCCTGCCAGAAAACACTTGGCTGAATCCCCTTGCAGCTTCCAATGACTAAAGAAAACGTTTGGGTAGTTCTCACATTAGCTTCCGGTCCCCCAAACAGTACGGCACCCTTACAAAAAAGGACCTTAAAAGGGACCCTAATTTAGAGAATTACTATAGGGGGCCTTAATGGGTTCACTATTACTATACCCCCCAAAACCCTATTCTAATTATTAAGGCCCCCTACATTAAACCCGAATAGTAACTTTTCGGAACCCTTAAAAGAAGCCTATTCAAATTCTTGAGGCCCCCCCTATATTACCCACATTGGAACCCACCCTAAACCCTAAACCCTAAACCCTAACCCCCAAACCACTAAGGCCCCTATATTACCCATGTTGAACCCGAGCTTCTGACCCTAAACCCTAAACCACTAATGCCCCTATTTTACCCATTTTGGAACCCGTGGGCGTTTGATCTCTGGTGCCTCATCTCGGCCCAGACATCCAAATGTGTGGACACCACAGTGAGCTGCTCCTCGGCCAAGCGCAACGAAGGTCTCAAAAAAAAAGGGGGCCTTAATGATTAGGTTTAGGTTTAGGGTTTAGGGTTTAGGGTTTAGGGTTTAGGGGTTTAGGGTTTAGGGGTTTAGGGTTTAGGATCCATAGGCCCCCATAAGTAGTTCCTGTTTACGGGTTTATGTGTAGAATCCTATAAGGTAATCCCAAAAAGGAACTACTTAGTGGCTTATGGGTAATGATTAGAACAGGGTTTTTGGGGGGTTCCTTCTTAGAAGTATAGTATAATATACCCCCAAACTCTATTCTAACTATCAAGGTCCCTACATTAGGTTCTTCCGCTTCAAGAAACAGGGCTGCGGGCTTTGGGGTTTAGTGCCCGGCTTGGGGTATCACTCTTTGGGATTTAAGGCTTCGAGTTGCAAAGTGGCGACCCTTCACCACCGGACGAGGCCTTTGGAAAGGTGTGGGCCTTGCTTCAAAATGGAGCCGGAAAAGCCCCCCTAAACCCCCACAGAAAGCGCCTGCCGTGTTTCTACACCCAAACGAACCCTAGGGCTCCAACTTTGGGCTATTTGGAGCCCCAGGGGAATACGTGGGACCTGCAAGCTCAAGCCCGCAGGAAGGCCTGAACGTGGCTAGGGCCTACAGTGCCTAATTGGGTTTTACTTGCATTCAAAAACTGGAACCTTAGACCCTGAACCTTAAACCGCGATGCCTAACCGACAAGAAAATTTTACATCGCCGGCAGCCTTAGGCCTAAACCAGTCTTTTAGGTTGTAATTATTACTATGATGTCCTTATGTAAAACCCTGAGAAGGTAAGTTGTGAGGACGCGGGTTGCCCTCAAAAGCAATCCGGTGACCCCCGTATGGATTTACGGCTTAAGGCTTAGGGGTGTAGGATGCCTCGAGCGCCACGCGAGATGCCATCGTTGCCGTGACTTGTACCAAGGCAAGGCCGGATGCTCAGAGAGCCAGCGCTTCGCCAACCACGGTGTACGGCAGGAGGGTTCGCCCCATCTCTCTTTGGGGTTCGCCACATCTCTCTTTGGCTGACGGCTCCTCCTCGAGCTCTGCGATGACGGCTTCCTGTGCCTTGCTTAGCTTTCGCTCTTACTCCAGCATAGGCCTTTTTAACTTGCAGGGCGGTCCTCTTAGAAGCACCGGGGGGCAGCACTCTTGCTAGTTTTTAACTTGATGGGAAGGTAACATCACACAAGCTGCAAGGAGTTCCTCTAAGCCCTATAAACCCTAATTAGAGGGTTTAGGGTTTAGGGGTTTAGGGGTTTAGGGGTTTAGGGGTTTAGGGGTTTAGGGTTTGGGGTTCAGGGTTTTAGGGTTTAAAAACCCTAAACCCTAAACCCTAGGCCCTAAACTCCCAAACAAAATCAGCCCTGAAGCCGATTCCCAAGGCCCTGAACCCTCAGCCCTCAACTATGTACCGACCCCAGTAGTACAAAATGCCTTTGTCCGCTCTACTCCCGAAATCCTGGATGCCAAACCCTGATCTCCGAACCCCGAACCCTTAGGCTAGGTTGGGGTTAGGGTTTAGGGTTTAGGGTTTAGGGTCCAGGTTCAGGGTTCGGTTTGGGCTTCTAAACTCTACCCGAACCCTCAAAAACCCAAACACTGAACCCCAAATGCCAAGCCGAAAACCCGGAGACCCCGGACCCGAACCACCAAGAATCCTAAGTAAGGAGACTCGCACTCCGAACTCTAACGTCTTAGCAACATCCTTGTGCAACCCAGGTCGATTTCTATCATTATTATTATTACTATTATTGTTATTATTATTGTTATTGTTATTATTAATAATAGTATTAACCCGGAACCCTACGACCCCGTTACAGTCTTTATAGAACCCACCATCTGAAACACTGACCCCTTGATGTTCCCCTCCGTGGCGCGTTGTTATGTCGGAGGCGCACAACAGCGGCCGTCCTGTTCTCATCCGCACGGTTCCTGGAGGGTCTGAGAACTTTACGGTATCCCTCGTAGGGACCTCATAAAGGGACTGTAAACAATAGGCCAATTTTAAGGGTCCATTGAAGGGTCCGAAAAGCAAGTGCAGATTATCATCCAGCCTCCTGACACCCACAACCTCACAACTTGCTAGTTTGCGGTTTGTGATCAAGGGTGTATGGCTTAGTTTTGGGGCGAGGGGGTTCGGGAGTGGGGTCGAGGGTGCAATATAGACATTAATCGCCTTATGGTCCCTTTTGAAAACGATGGTTACAGTGATATACCGGAAACCCTCAATTAAGGCAGGAATATCATGGTATCCCCTTGCAGTCACTGTAAAACTAGACTATGCTATGCCCTAATCATTGACCGGTTGCGGCGA
>CAJNJA010055319.1:6730-24658 GCA_905231915.1 Symbiodinium necroappetens | reverse complement strand
TCGGAAGCTCCACGCACTCTTGCTGTTGGAGAGGTATGCATGCACGTATGTATGCATGCATGTGTATGTACATACGTATATAAATATAAGTATGTATGTATATATATATATAAATAAATAAATATAAATAAATATAAATATAAATATATATATATACATATACCTATATGTGTATAACATGATATAAACACTCTTACCCCTAGATCGTACGGTAAACGGTTTCCCTCGATCCCTCCTCTATATATGTACTCCAGGTGAAGGCAACCTCGGCTGCCAACGATTTCTTCCGAGGCTTATACCACCAAGGTTTGTTTATCGGGCCGCGACATGCAGCTTATTTGGCAACAAGAGGTCATACGTTTCTCGAGATGTACATGCTCCTCGCCAACTTAGCTTATGCTCAGGGGCTGCCCCGCTTCCCCTTCGCACCGAAGTTTCACTATATGCATCATGTAGTCAGGACTATGTCCACAGTGGCCAAGGCCAGGCAATGGGGTTTGAATCCAATCTCATTTGGAGTTCAACTCCAAGAAGACCTAGTGGGAAGGGTCGCTCGTGTTAGCAGGCGTGTATCACCGGTCACCGTTTCGCAACGTACCCTACAAAGGGTTCTCTTAGCTGCAGAGGCAGCCTTTCGGGAGGATCAACAGGATGTGCTCAATCACTGATGGTTCTGCCATAGCAATGGCCGAATCTTAAGATATTTAATCCAACGTCATAAAGGTTTTGTCATTAGATTGAGCCCCGACTTAATTTGTAATTCAGGCCCCGGCAGTGAGGAGCCAGCATCGTCAGGTCGCTCACAGCAAAAAGGCCGACGTACGTGAACTTTGGCATGCAACTGCTCAATCAAGCTTCATCCCTCTAAACCTGGAATCATAGAAACCTGGTTTTCACCCCTATGCCCTGAAATAACCTGGTCGACACGCCTGACCCGGAAAAGGGAAGGTCAAAGGATATGCAGGTAGGAGTAGTTGGGCTTTGGGCCTTGTCAGTCTACCGGCTATGGGAGACCTCGGACCCCTTCGCTGCCCTGCAGGGAAGGGTCAGGGCGAAGCCGAGCTGCCGACAGCGAAGAGGGCCCAGAGATATCATCACGGATCCTCATGGCCCCAAGCCCGGGGGGATAAGGGCCAGGATTAACGGTTTAGGGATTTAGGGGTTTAGGGTTTAGGGAAGCCGAAGAAGCTGTGGGGTTCGTGGAAGGCGCGAGTAGTCACCAGCACCCTCGAAGATTCTCGTAAGAAGTGATGTAGGACCCTGCAGTCGACTAACCTTGGAAGTCCAGATCCTAGTCCATGAACCTATATACACTCAAACCTCAAAACCTAATCTCTAACCCCAAACCCGGAAAACCTGAGCCTTTAAACTCTAAACCTAAACCCTAAACCCTAAAGTCTAAACCCTAAACCCCCAGCATGAAACCCAAACGGGGGCCCCAGACGCCTTGAGGGCACATCTCCAGCAGCTGGCCGGAAGGACGCCCCTTTCCTCGCAAGCCGGGCCGCGGCTGATGGATCCCCATCAGGGTTTTTTGAGCAAGCTCATGACTATGCGGGATTTCTGGCCTTTCCATGTCGTTATGTAAGTGGCTTTCTGCATTTCTGAATCGGCAACAGCCTTACAGGGATTTCTTGAAGTGGGCCCTTCTTGGCTCCCTGTTGGGCGGTCAGCGTTTCCCAGGTTTCGGTTGCCGGAGGCCTGACAGGGCTTATACGCGCCTGAGCAGTCCCAGAAACCCAAACCCGAGAGCCGACATGGGCTCTCTTAATTAAGGGATCTAGAAGGGAACCTGTAAGGGTCCCCTTTAAAGAGGAAGGCCTAAACTTCAAGGTCCTGAATCCTGAACCCTCTGACAATCAGGAGGCAACTCTGCTTTGTTGTGGAATCCAGCTTGTAGCCCGACCCTGCGCCCGAACCACCAAGCCTTGAAACCTTAAACTCAAGCCGAAACCAAGATGCTCACAGGCATTGATTGTGGAGTTGAACCTGGAGGGTTTGGGCATCTCTATTGCATGGGACGCTTGCCTACAACTCTGTGAGATGCAGCGAAGACAAGCATATTTCAGGCTTCTTGCGGACAGCACCAAGCCGCCCGCAGCAAATTCGCCACGTGCACAGCAGTAAACCGTAAACCCTAAGTTTAATCCATGTGAACACAAGTACCTTTTTCTCGCAGATAAGTGGGATAACCGTCGTGAGGATGCGTCGCTAAGAACAAGCATGCATCGAACACCCAGGCGCCGGCTGCAACGCGTTGCAAGAGTGATAACAGCAACTCTGACCATCAGCTGAGAACAGTGAATAGTACTGGCAACAGATTGGGAAACACAGCTCCACCATCATCTCCGCCCATGGGTTCGGTAGAAGATATGGCCGCCGCTGTAAGACTGAACCCTTCTGAACTCTAAACCTGTATGCCTGGTCTTTTGCCAAATCCTGAGCTAAGCGACGAAATGCAGGTGGCTTCTAGCATCGATGTCTTCATGAACTCCTTGGTGTACAGACTCAGGCTTATGGAGGGTCCTGTCACTGAAGGTCTGTATCAAGGTTGCAATGGAAGTGTAATAATGATGGGATGTACACTATTTGGTTGGGGGTTTGGGATGTTTAGAGCTGCTGTCGCTACTACTGCTTCTACCGATGACATCACCTCCTACTGCTACTACTACTACTACTACGACGACGACGTCTACTACTACTGCTTCTACTGCTTATGCTACAACTACTACTGCCACTGCTACTACCACTACTACTACGGCTTCTTCTTCTTCTACTACTACTACTACTACCACTACTTACGACGACGACGACTACTACTATTCTCAAGTTCGCTGCGCTGGAGAGATGTGCTTTAGGCTGACTACGTGGGCAGCAGCTGTGGGAGCTTCGCGAGCAGTAGCTACACAGGTTTCCCGCCACCTGACATAGTCCTATAACCAGTAAACCTCAAAGCATCACGCTAAACCCTAAGAACAACCCCACAGCAGTCCCCAAGGCAGTCAGGAGGCCAGGAGCTTCAAAGCTGTGTCCCACTGCTCAGCGCAAGCATCGATCGTTGCATTCAGCGTCACTGCGCTTGCTTTGACCTGAGCTGCGTGGAGCTGCGGTCTAGGGCTTGGGGCTTCATCAGCTTTAAAGTTGTCCTTCTCCGTAAGGGATGTTTTGCCTTCTGTATTTAGCAGCTGCGCTCGACACTCACAGCTGAACTGTGCAGACATTGCCCGCCGTAGGTGGCTCAAACGCTTGATCCTACCGCTTGGACCCAGATCTTCCAAAGCCCCTGGTTTTAGTAAGGGTTTAGGGTTCCCTTCATTCAGGAATCTACCTTGAATCATAGGTCCTTGTACCCTCAATTAAGCGTATATTGGGCATTTAGGGTCGAACAGAGGGTAGATGGAGGGTCTAGGTAGGATCCCTAATTTGATTTAAGGGAATGCTTTATGATTTCGTGGAAGATCTGGGAACAAGCCAGAAAGGTGCCCATGTTGGACGGATGAAAGCAAACAAATCGAAGCACCGTCTAACTCAAAACGAGGTCCCAAGAATTCCCAGATAAAGCAGATATACTTCTCATTCTGTTTCAAATGCATCAGAAACAATGACGACGCCCCAAGGGAAACTATTCCGTCTTTCAAGTAGAAACATTTCTCAGTTTGACAGACGGGCGATTCTGTCAGACGCTTCCGGTTCGGGATTCGGTTTAGGCTTTAGGTTCTTGCATACGTGCTTAAGACTTCGCCCAGGATTAAGCAGAGTCCTATGGAAGGTCTAACCCAGGGGCTACTGGGGGTTCTTAGTGCAAGAATGGAGAGCACCTCCGTTCTGAAAGGCTTCACAGCAAGGTGGGACCCGAGGCGGTAGGAGGCTGCAACGATCTCCGTTACACAACAAACCGTTCACGGTGGCTAGTTCCCAAAACCCAAATCAAACAACAGCATGCGCCTCTAAACCCCAGCCCAAAATCCTCCCATACATGATATTGCATCACCGAAAGTCCAAACTCCGACTTTCTGATGGTTCATGGGGTTGTCGGGTTCTATGTCCAACCTTGTCTAGGAACTGCATGGAAATTTCAAAGGTAAATGCTGCCGGGGAGTCAGGGTCGCGGGCTCACCGATGCCCAACACTAACCCCAACAGAAGAACCCAGGGTCATGAATCCCCGAAACTCCAAATCCTGAAGAAGCTGAGAAACTGCAAAGAGGCTCGTAGGCTGTTTGGGTTTAGGGCTTGTAGGGCTTAGCCTAATACCTTTGTCACGTTCTCTCACACAATAGTTCCTGACTGGAGCTCTCGCATCCAGCAAGGAATTGCAGTTCTCAGTCTAGGTTAGGCGTACTTAAATACTTCGGGGTTATACTCTGCATCCCCGTCTTGGGTGACATTACATGCGTTTTTACATGCCTGCTAAGTTCACCCTCGATCCCGAAGCCCCCAGCCCAAGCCGTAAATCTCTAAAGCCGAACCCCAAAGATACCCTTACGTCAGAATCTTCTAAACTAAACCAACGCTCCAAGGCCTGATGCTAAAAAACCCTCCCAAAACCCACAAGCCCAGAGCCCTAAGCCCCAAAAACCCGGAAGCGCCAACGGCCTAAACCCCCAAACCCCAAACCCCTCTAAACCCTAAACCCAAAAAAGGACCGAAACCGATGAATCCGAGACACCGCTCCGGCAGCTGCTTCGACGAGGAGCCCTGCAGCCTCGCGCCAGCGCCCCGCGGTGCCACAGGCGCCGAGGGACGAATTGAAGCCTCGTGTTGACGGTTTAGGGTTTATAGGATTTTATAGGTTGTATAGGGTCTATAGGGTTTATAGGGCAGGGTTTACAGGGTTTATAGGGTTTATAGGGCTTTTAGGGCTTATAGGGTTTATACGGTTTAGGGTGTCGGCACTTAGGGCTTTTTTCCCTCCTACTCAGGGTTTAGGGCCTAGGGTTTGGGATTCATGGTTTAGGACAAGCCTAAGTTCAAGGTCTACGGCTAAGGCCTTCAGAGTTCATGCTTCTCTTTCTAGGGATTAGGGGGTTAAAGGCTGAGGTTTAATTTAGGGTTGCTGAAGGTCGGCATCCCTAATTCTTAGACAACTATCCACGGAATTTGGCACAGTTCAGGGGCACTAAGGGCTCCATGCTGGAGGTTTGAGGGCATCATTATGGGCTCAGATGCTGGCAGCTGGGCCATGGTATCTTTAATCGTTCTGCTTTGCATCAACCCCCTAAACCCTAAACCCTATTCCTGCGCTGCTGCTCGGACTCTGAAGCAGATCCACTCAAAACACCACGTAACCTCATGACTAGAACTAGTTTTGGTTCTGTCCTGTGCCGCCACATTCAGCACGAAACCGTGTAAAAGCTGTCGCCGCGATTACACCAAGGTGCTGATAATGTCAGCCTCGAGATCCATGCCAGCGGTGGATCCAAGCAAATGAAGCGCCGGCTGCCAGCGGCCTCAGGGAAGCAGCACAGAAGGTCAGTCTGGAGGCCCGGGGAGCCTTCCCACTAGGACCCTCTTGCTTGCCCGTCAATTTGGGAGTTTGAGAAACTTAGGGTACCTTGTTTGGGGCCCTTATAATAAGGATCCTAGTATTTGGGGTACCATATTAAGGGTTCCCTATTTTCGGAAACCCCATTTCTTTCAAAACGTGGCAAACCATTTCGAATGACACGGCCCATCAGGCTCCCGGTCACCGACCACACTCTGTGGCATAAGCTATACTTTTAAAAAATTGCAAGCTGTGAACAATGGGACTTAGCATCGAAGACTGTTGCGAGTTTAGGTTGCATGTCCTTCACAATCTGGTCCGACCAGGTAACCAGGCTGCCCGCAGGTGCTGGCAGCTGTGTTCACCACCTGGGTCAATCGGCTCGCCTTATTTCGAAACCATACCCTAAACCCTAAACCCAAAACCCTGAACCCAAATCCCAAAACCCTAAACCTAAACCCCGTACGGAATCATCCTCTGCCCGCAGGCCTGGATGGCTACAGTCCTACATCCCAAGGCCATCGAGCCAGGCTGGGTTGACTGGCGGAGCTTCTGCTTGAGCTTGGTCATCGAGGTTCATCAAGCGGTCTGAAACCAAGGTTGAAGCTGCATTGTAAACTACAAGGTCCACAAGTTTGCGGGCGAGCAGGTGCAACCTCTAGACCCGGGTTGAGTTTTAATGGGGCAGCATGTGCCAAGCACGTTTTTCCTGACAAGGTGACAAGCTAGAATCACCACGAAGTCTGCGGTAACGCCTCGAAGTCAGCTGTAAAGCAGGACGCCTGACAGAACATTCGCCGGAACCTTGCAGCAGAGCCGCTACAATGTCGGGCATGAGGCGCATGCATGGCAGCGCAGAGACCTTAACTTGTATACCCAAAATTACTAAAAACCCTAAACCCTAAATCCGAAACCCTAAATCAGAAGCCTGTTTAATTAAGGAGGTTTGGGGAACCTCGGAAATTCAAACGCCAGTCAGGACATGCTGGCTAATTAAGGCTACAAGCTCTTCGACTTCTCGATTCTACGGGCTTCAGCACCCGGGGCTGAGAGGCGGCATGTGACGCTGCTCCTCAACAAGCTTCAGGGCCGCGGTTCGGAAGATTGCCTATAGTCTCCATGGACCAAAGGTATGTTTTTTTGTATATGTGTGTATATATATATATAGATGTATTTATTTATCTGTGTGTATATATATAATGTATCTCTATATCTATTCTATATCTATATCTATATCTATATCTATATCTATATCTCTATATATATATGTATGTATGTATGTATTTATGTATGCATAGGTTTGGGATCCTGTACGATAGCCCCAGAAAAGGAACTACAATGCAGACCATAGGTAGTGTGTGAGACAGAGGGTCGAGAGTGCAGACATGTAGGTTTGTGGTCATCTGTCATTCAACAGCTGCACCTGGGGCTGCATGACTATGTTCATCCTCCGCAGATGGGGACATAGTCGTCACAAGTGCCGAAAATATACACTGGCAATCTGTTGTGTTCTGTGGCTGGAGAAGTCTTCTCGAATTCAGCCCTTCCAAAAGTTGAGCTCTACTGTCCAAGAAAGATTGCGTGCGAGTTCTGTGAGGTTAGGGGAAATACGTAATTCCTAGGGATAGAAACTTGCTGGCTTCAGACATCAACACCCAAAATCAAAAAACCCTCTGATTTAAGGAGGCTCTCTGATTGAACGGGCTCCCTGAAAAGAGTAAGACTGCAGGCACTTCACCATGTCGAGCGCAGCATCCCAAGCAGAGGTAAGCCTCACAGCTCCAATTTCTTAGCGGCTGTCAGGGCTTGAGGTTTAGGGTTTAGGGTATGGTAATTGTCTTTAATTTTTCATTGTTGGGGAAAGAGCCTTCCTTGCCAGTCTCACACCGTTCAAGGCTCATATTTTACAATGTGTTCATCAAAATCCCTCTGTCAGAACAGCCCTTACACTGGCCTGCGACTTTGGGACGAATGTGCCGGACCTGCTAGTTGGCATGCCTGTGTATTCTTCGGCTCCAGACCTGTCGCATGAACGTTAACAACAACTGAAGACAACAAACGTAGTGCGCTTGCGTCAAGGAAACCGCCGAGATAACTTTTCACATTGAGAAGATGAAGGCCCCACTGCTTTAGAGTAATTACGAGGTCGGGGCTTCAGGTTGCGGGGCCTGTGGTCTCTCGCAGCTCGGCAACACATCATGTTTCATGACTCATTGTTCATATACTTCATCGTTCTTACTGGTGCAGTCGCTATTCGCGTTTTAGCTACTAGCAATCTACTGCACGTCTGGCCGCTGACAGGCGAAAAGCAGGCAACGAAAGAACATCAGTTAAGCGGTAGAGTTGGGCATTAGCGGAAGTTGACAAGAATCCTAAAACCAACCATGTACAGATGGCAGGATCCTTGTCGAAAGTGCTCCTGAAAAACCCTCGGTAGTTCTAAACGTCCTCCATCTCAAAACATATGCAACACACACACACACCTGATAATCTTCGACTTCTGCGTGCAATTACTATGATGCAGACCCGTCCTGTAGGATTATCGTGGCTGATAAGGGTTTGGATCCTCAGACCGCGCCCCTTGCAGAAACGCTCTTTACTCATCAAGGGTCTACATCAAGGCTTTCGGCTGGTATAGGGCCAGGGAACTCGCAGGCACTGATTCCCGCGCTGTAATGGAAGACATTCGTCTGCACCTGCCCGGGCTTCTCTGGGCCAGAAAACCCCCAAAAGCCGAAACCCGAAACACCTCGGCTGCACAAAATGCCAGCATCAACAAGTACTGAGCACCTAGCAAGCGCAAATTTAGATTTAGACCTTAATTCCAAGGGTTGGCTTCGGTTGCTGTTAATCTGCTAGACGGGCCCGAAGGCTGAAAAGGAGAAGAGGAGCAGCTTCCCTTGGAATCGAGAAATCTGCTGGCAGCTGTACCGTTGTTGTTGCTGAGCTAACTTCCAGAACTACCACGACTGCTGGAGGCTGGGGCTTAGGCTGCGTGCGGCCATGCAGGATGTATAGCATCAAAAGATTGGATGAACTTGACAGCGGTCTGGCTGTTTTGGACGGACGCAGCGACAAGCGGTCGCAGTTGCTGCGAGCACTACAGTTCACATGCCTTAAACCAAAAACCCTAAACCTTAAACTCAAACCCTAAGCCCTCAAAGCCCTCAACTCACGATTGGAACCGCGAAGCGCTGAACCCTAAACACCGAAATCCCCTATAGATCCCTTGTGTTAAATTAAAGGAACCCTAGATGCCTCGTAGGTTAGAGCCCTTTAAAGGAACCCTAGAAACCTCTTAGGACTCAGAAGCTTCTTAGGCTAGAACCCTCTAGAACAGACCTAGACTAGAAGCCTACAAGTACCCCCCCAACACGGTGCCTGACCCCGGCGCATCGCCTGCAGCACCTGGCGGCAGAGACGCACCCGGCCAGCCCGGGCCAAGCGCGAGAGCACCTGACGGTTTTATCTGATTTTGTGGTTATGTTTAGGGTTTAGGGTGTTCATAAAAAGCTTACCGCCTGTGAAGGGGTCTTACGTTTTGAGGGGTCGTACTGAAAAAATGAATGCACAGTTCAGGATTGAGGGCGAATAGGGTTTAATTAGGGGTTTCTGTCACGGTCTTAGTTCAGGCTTTGATGGGGGTTATGCTTTCGGGTTTGGGTTCTTAGACGCTTAAGACGATGACACGTGCTACGATAGTCAGATGTAGCCGCCGATCCCTCGTGCCATCATCTGATTGGGCACCGTTGCTCTGCAGGGAGGGCAGAGGCTCGAGGATTGGCTTGGGATGTTTTTCGGCACCGTGTCTACCGAGAAGTCCTAAACTCTAAACCCTATAAGTCCTAAACCCTAATCCTTATAAACCCTAAACCCTGTAAACCCTAAACCCTGTAAACCCTAAACCCTGTAAACCCCTAGACCCTAAACCCTATAAAGCCTAAACCCCAAGCCCTAGAACCCCTTGAGCAGAAACTACTACCAAACCCGGGCAGAAGCCACGGAGACTTCGCATCGATCGGGGTAAAGTACAGGTAGTCTACGACATGCCGTATATTAGAGACCCTATGTCGAGGCCCATGCCGAGACGTATCCCACAATGTAAGCAATATTGGCACCAGCTGCGGGAACAAAAACAAGAAGATAACCGCACACACAGTGTGAGTTCTTGTACGTGGCGACCGACGGGCAGAAGGCGCCTGCATGACGCTGATCGAATTCGTAATCTAGCAGTTCTACAGGCAAAAGTATAAACACGATGATAATGAAATGGCGCAACCTCAAGTACAAAGCACATGCACTAAGCGATGTGCTCCTCAGAGCTGTACTAAAGCTGCTTAATCCCTAAACCCAAAGCTCTGCAAGCCTCAACGGCTTATGATACCCTTAAGCCGCCAAACGACCTACTTTTGTGTGTGAGGGACTATATATCGAAACTATATAAGTTATAAGGGAACTCCGAAAAGGTAGGTCTTTTCGACTGCAAGTAGGGTTTACGAAGGGGCTTACTCTGGTGTATGCAAGCAGTCTACAGACAATGCGAGCGAGAGCGGGGCTTAGATCCACAGCCCGAATCTCTGAAAGCCGGGGGGACCTTGGTGGCATGCCGCGGCTCGAGCTGCCAGTCGACAAGCTCCGGCTTCCTTCACAGTTTTTGGTAGGGCTGATACGGTTTAGAGTTCCAGGTTTGTAGGGTTTAGGGGGTAGGGTTTCTAGGTTTTAAGGTTTCATGTTTAGGGCTCCGGAGTCCTAGGGTTAGGGCTTGCCTGCCGAAGCAAAACCTCTCGCTTTAAGGCTTCGTTAGATCCGCTGCCGTGCAGATTTCCTTTAGAACACGTGGCTTAACTTTGTGGGGTCCAAGGTTGGTTCAGGGTTTAGGGGAGTAAACCCAACAAAAGTTGGGAATGGGATTATGGACAGTTAGTGCTGGGATGTGCTGGGATTCCCTAGGCCCTAGACATTACTCTTAAGGATTGAGGCTATTGGGCTTTTCAACTTCTGGGCTCATACTGTAGGGGATATTAGGGGTTGAGGCTTGGAGGGATTCGGACCTCTGCTTCAAGGTATTCGGGACCTTTAAGGAAAATGAGCTCGGGCTTAGGGTTTAATAACGGCCGTCTAGGGTTTATAGGGTTATAAGATTCATCAACTATAAGGCTCAGGATTCATGATTCGGTACTGGGGGATTCGGGCTTGGGGAGCAGAAGGGTTGTGGGCTTTGGGGTTTTGAAAGTAGGCTTCAGGCATATGGCTTGTCTGTGAGGGTTTTCCGCTGGACTCCCCAAATTGGCCGCTTGCTTCTCAACGCTTTTGCAACTGCAAGGTCACGCCAGGAAGGCTGCTTTCCGTGCTGCACTCGTGACAGCAGGAAGATAAACTCCTAAACTCTGAACCCAATCCCCAAACCCTAAACCTTCCGTGTTTCGGGGTGGGCCTTTCGAGGTTTGGGGTGTTGCAGAGTAGCAAGTCGGGGTTCGACCGCGTACTAAGTGTGGGCACCGATCCTGAAACACAATTGCGGTGCTATTTCGGGCTGGATCGTGCAAGCCCTTCCAATGCCCTGCACATGCACTGCAAGAAACAGGCCCCAACAGCCCCTTGCCTTGAAAGAAAAAACGAAAGGAGTCTACTTTCAGCTACGTACATCCTTCAGAAACAGGCTTGCTCTGACCTCGAAACTTGCCCCGAGTTCCCAAGGCACCATCAACATCCCCACCACGCCCTGAAGCTTCAATCCTGAGTATTTGCTTTTTGAGGATATCTCGGGTTTAGGTTTCAGCTCCTAAACCAAACCCGATAAACCCCCAACCCAGTGCCCTATAGTAAAACCCCAAAAAGTTGGAAACCGAATTAAGGACAAATAGTGCTGGGATTCCCTATACATTACTCTTAAGGATTGAGGCTCTTGGGTTTCCAACTTCTGGGCTTCCACAATAGGCATCCATTGCCGTCGAGGCGCACCAGAGTTTCGACTTGACATCCCGGGGCGTCGTAGGGCAGATCGAGGAGATGTGCCTCTTCCGTGGGAGGCTCAGGGCTTTAGTCGAAAGGTCGTGGGTTTACGGTTCAGGGGTTATCGGGGTTATAGGGGTTTAGGGGTTTAGGGTTTAGGGTTTAGGGGGTTCCTACACCCTAAACCCTAGACCCCTAGACCCCTAAACCCTAGACCCTAAACCCTACACCTGCCTTTGGGAGCTCGTTTCCATCTGCATTGTCTGCGTCTAGAAGTCCTAGATGGCTGGAGGTCTGGGGTTCAACGCTTAGGGTTTGGAGTTTTGGACTTGGGTTGGGTTAGGGTTTAGGGGCTTAGGGGTTAAGGGGTTTAGGGTTTGAGGGCTTATTGGGTTGAGGATCTGACAACCAATACCCAGGTTCCATATTGTCATATGGTCTATAGTATGTATACATCGGCCCGAAAGAGTACCGGGGTAGGGATTACTTTAAGGCCAAAGTATGTACAATACGAGAACATGGACAACCCGTATTTCAGTATAGGCTATGCTCAACCTCTCACCCTCCTCTTCTTCCTGGTACCCACACTAGGACTTTCCTACACCTCGGCTAAAGTATCCCAGCAGAACGGCTAGCCCCAACACTTCATCTACGGGCAGCGGGCTTAAACCCAATTGTTCACCTATTTTGCTTGTGTAAGCCTAGCGAAGCACATGGAAGGCACGGTAAACTGCCACGTTGCCATTCCACGTTTAGGGTTTCAACTCTCCGCATTCCGAGGGTTTGTTACACTAACCCTGAGGCCTATGCCTCCAAAGTCCCTACTAAAAGGCTCATGGGACTTGGCAACTAGGGTTCCAAAAAAGGTAGCCACCCAATTCAGGTACTTATAACTTATGACTGTACTTGCTAAGTCCCATGAACCTCCAAGTAGTAATCATCGGGTATGCAGTTTTGTACAGACTCTCTACCCAACCCCTCAGACTGGGAGGGCTCATCTTGGGAATCGTCCAGGTCCAAACTTTCAAAGGTGTTTAGGGTTTAGGGGCTTCCAGTTTTAGGGTTTAGGGGCTTCCAGTTTTAGGGTTTAGGGGCTTCCGGCTTAGGGTTTAGGGGCTTCCGGCTTAGGTTTCTTTAAGGCTTTAAGATGCCTTAAGCTTCACCCCGCGAGCCTGACATGGCCTCCCCGCAGAGAGCCCAATCTTCCTTGATGCCTCTAATCACTCCCTAAACTGAGGCTTCAGATCTTGCAAAATCAGGAAGATGCAAAGATGCCCTTAAATCACAGTAGGACCACTATGATTCGAAGTATACTTATTCCTTCATTCCTTCATTCACGGATTTTGGAAGATATGGGGAAGAGCCGTAGGCCTCAGAATTGACTCGTTAATCAACTGGTCTTGGCTCCCATGAGGGTTCCTTTAAAGGGATCCTTCATCCAGGGCCCATGTACCCAAGCAGTATATACTTTGGGCAATATAGATACCTGTACTACTCTCCTGCCTGAGTTTTTGGGTAGTTCTCTAAGTTCGGGCCCCGTTTTCAGGTCCCCTTATACAAGGGACCCCACATTTAGAGAACTCTAAACCCTGAACCATAGACTATTTGGGCACATGGGCCCTCAGGGCCAGAAATGCCGTCGAGGTGCTACAATTGGCAGTGTAGCCCGGTCCGACACGCCCATGCCCAGAGATCACCTGGCGCTTTCTCTTAAAGGCCTGGGGTTTACGCTCTCACGACTCGGACAAGCCAGGCGAGGTTCATGGGGTTTAGGATTCGGGGTTGAGTTAAGTAGTTGAGAAGCTGACAGGATGTCCTTCCCCACCCCTGCACTCCTCAATCTCGAAGCGGCGCGTCGTCCCGGCAATAACAAGCCTCCTCTATCCATGGGCACTTGCAAGGCTGGAGATGCTAAACAAGAAACCGGCAAGCTTTAACAGTTTCAGATGCAACCTCATGACGCAACCACATGCCTAGAGTAAGTAGGCTCCCTACCGAACTTTGTTGTAGCCCAGACGATCCTTGAACTGCCTATTATAATGGTGAAATTGAAATCGGGGGGGGGGGGGGGTCCTGGGATAGACCCATTTCACCGCGGCCTTGGTGATTGTCGTCAGGCTCCCCGAAAGAAGCGTCTGCACTTTATGATCTGAAGGCCAAGTCTATCAACGACGGTTCAGAGTGCACAGGGTTGGGATGAGAGTTCAGGATGAATGCAACTCACGGACGTGTACTTGGAGGCTCATGGGACTTAGCAAGTACAGTTATAAGTATCTTAATTTGGGTTATAAGTAATTATAAGCATAGTTACCTTATTTGTGACCCTAGCTACTAAGTCCCATGAACCTTTAAGTAGGGATCAGCTGCAAACGCCGTGGCAATGCGTCATTGGGCGTTAAAGCCTTGCAGCTTAATTATGTTGATTTTTGCATGTTCCCGAATCGGCCTCAACCGCCCTAGCCCCAAACCGCATATAATCTAAACTCACATGGAGCAGGCGCCTTCATGTGCTCCGGTAAGCACCGGTCCAGCGCCGGCCAGTGCGCACGACAGCACATCGAAGCCCAGTCCGCATCATGGCCCCTCCCTTTCGGCTAAACTCGTCGCCGCTGCAAATGTGTGCGAGTTCTACAGGAACCAAGTCCTACTGATATATGAGCCCTTAGATGTGGACGTCAGGTTGTAAGCTCCAAAGGTTTTGTGAAAAAATATGTAGAACACGCAGCCGTAGCACATGCCGATCTTGGAGTTGTTGCTTGTGTGGGTGGATTTCTTTGAAGCAAGGATCCCATATTTTGGGCAAGCTCCTTATCCTACCACCCAGCCACTCAGTGTCCAGATCAGGGCCCATGTTTTCTGACACTCCCATGTCTGGCCATGTCAGGCTCTGTACAACTGTTGCTGCCCGAACATGCTTCAGTCTCGCCAGGCACAGTCGGCCACAACTGCCAAGACCGGCTTCTCCAAACCCTAAGCCCTGGCTGTCTATCTTTCTGACAACTCCTTCTTACGGCATCACTTATAGGACATGAAAGATTGACGAAGACAGCACCGTAATGTGTTCCGTACCAGGCCCGCGCATTGACAGACTTCGGTATTCTGCCCCAATCTATCAGACCCGGTCAGCGATTGAAATTGACTCACTCAGCTGATACATATATATATATACATACATACATACACATATACATATTTATATATATATATACACTCGCAGTTACACTGATGCTTCTGCTCACAGTGGCATAGCACAAGCTTCGATGCTGAAAGCTGGATGGGCCAAGCTCCCTTATGCCCTAGCCATAGCTCTGATCGCACACACGCATTGTCTTATATGTGTAGGTTGAACTGTTGATCTCGTCGGAACTTGCCGAATGCAAGAATTTCGAGAGATGCTCGAAGTTCTTATGAAAGCAGGAACGGCCCTCAGTCGCAACACCAAGATGCGGTCAGAACTGCACACTCGTCCGGTGTCTACTTCTCGCATAATGCACCCTTACACGGCTTGGTGAAATGGATGCTAGACTAGATGCTGTCTCTCAATCAGGAGGCTTACAAAAAGAAGCTATGATAAAGCAGCGCGCAACAAGAATCAAAGCAGCACACATTTCTAGTACACAAGCGCCACTGATGTTGGATCCAGCCAGCGTCCAAAGTCGGTGGCACCAGTAGGCTTTTCGATACCTCTGGCAACTTCCTTTGTAATACCCCAGACTTGCTAAGCACCTATTTTCAAAGTAAAGAGTAAGAGTGCTTACCATTACTGTCTGCATACGTATCCGCCACGAACCTACCCAGGATCCCTCGGGAAGGTGTATAAGCCTCTCTAATTTCAACACATCACAAAACCCTGGATATTGAAACTGCATATATATATATATTTATTTATTCGTTTATTTATTTAATATCCCCATATAGAACCCATGTAGCTACTTAGGTCCTTTGAGAAAGGGGATACACAGCTCCGGGGCCCAGTCAAGGAGCTCGCGACTGTGCATGTGCGTGCCATGTTCGGGGCTACTTGAGTCAGGGTTTAGGGTTTAGGGTTTAGGGGTTTAGGGTTTAGGGTTTATAGTTTAGGGGTTTAGGGGTTCGTCGATGGACAATCCAGGAGAGGCATGTGGTTCATGGATGGTTTAAGGGACTATGGATATGACGGTGGTCTCACAGTCTCAAAAGCGTGAATATTTACAATACTGGTAATCTAAACCTCTATGACATCCTTTGATTTGGCACTCTGCATGGAAGGACTCATGAACCTTCGGCCATCAGCAATGGTGTATCGTGTCAGTTTTCTGGCAGTGTTACTGTAGTAGTTCCTCGAAAGGCAAATGAGGAGCGTGCTCTGCCGGGTCTACATTTTTAACAGCAACTTACTGAAAAATAAAACATGCCCGTGGAGTCCGCATTGTGCATAACCCGACAAAACTGCCTCACACACATCCTATACAATCCTAGCTTCAAAACCCTGCGCCCTAAACCCAAGCGCTGAAAACCAAACAACGATGCCAGGCCACGCCATTGCCTGCCGATGTTCCTCATCCACGTGCCTTCTTTCCGGCCTGGTGTCGTGCGTCACGTGAACGCCAGCCGCAACAGTCGCCACAGGAGCATCAGGGGAGTATGCCAGTATTCGTGGTCGTCGTCGCAATAGTAGTACCAGATGCAGAAGCAGCAGCAGCAGCAGCAGCAGCAGCAGCAGCAGGAGCAGGAGCAGGAGCAGGAGCAGTAGCAGTAGCAGTAGGAACAGTAGCAGGAGCAGTAATTAGCGGGAGCAATACTCACCCGACAGAAACGACAACACTGACAGCTGCTGTCAGACAGCATCGTTCCTTGGTGACCCAACCGGCCTTGTCGCCGCCGCCCCCTTCGCGCTTCTGTCCCGGGCCCGCAGCCTAGCCACGCTTCGGGCTATGTGCGTGGCCTTAGGCTTTACAGGGCTTCAGGAACAGAGTTTAGGCTTTGCCGCTTGGGGCTTTTGCTGTCTCCAGCAGAGTTGTGTTCACGAGTGTCTACCTTCAGAGACCTTAGCCATAAAGCAGCAAAGGCCTTAAAAGCATTTTTTCGAGCTTCCGGCCTGAACCCTTTAATAAAAACGATGAACTGACGAACGCGGAACCCTAAGCCCTAAACCCCTAACCGCCCTAACCTATCCTAAATTAAACCCTCGTCAGCGCCTGCCCTCCACGACCGCGGCCGCGGCCCTCGCCTGCAAAACCCGTATGACAACCGCAGCAGCTCGGGCTTCGGACGTAAGTAGGTCTGCCTCATGAGGAAATACTCAATGGTAATTAAGCTTAGTTTTAAGCTGGGTCCAAATGATTTAGGCTTGCACTATGTAAAAACGTGGGGAAACGTAAAAAAACGACCTCAAGGATTCCTACGAGGAAAAGTCCGCGCAACAACTCCCGAGCCCAGCTTCTGGCGCCAAACAAGAAGGCAACAGTGGTTCCGTCTTGAGGATCCTTGCAGCCTTACGCCATGGCACAGAACCCTCTGATTTCGGATCCTACATTCTGGCATAATGGTCACTTCTTTCTGGAGCTTTCATCTACAAGTAAACATACCTTAAAGGCATTTGTTCCGCAACAGTCGTCCCTCTCAACTCCCAGCCTTTGCCGCCACGTCCACCACGACCACGAGCCTTGAACTGCTGACGGATCTCCTGCGGTGGACTCAGGGTGCAGGGTCTGGGGTGGAGTCAACGGGCGGTAGTCTGGAATGTCTGCAAGGCCTGCAGAACCTTGGTGCTTGATTTCAGAGCTCTGATTTTGCACGTCGGGGTTCGGATTCGCTCCTGGTTCAACTTGCGAGGTCTAGCCTTCAGGGTCTACAATAAGATGCCTCCCAATCCCACAGTGAGGACGTTGCAGCGATTGTCGTCGACTGAACTTAAGGGTTATTGCTAGAAGTCCACCCGATGCTGTGAGGTTGGCAACTCCTGCTGGCATGCCGTCAAGGGTTCCGACTCTGCCCTAATTTAAGCAGTTTCAGTTATTCCAGTTCATGGCTCATGCTACAGGATGTAGGTTGGGTTGAGGAGAAGGTCTGGCAGGTCCTTGCGGGACTGCGGCTCATCCTTCACCATATCGATGACCTGTCGGACACGTTCTGTGGAAATTTGAAGATGCTTGAAAAATACAATTGCCGACATACCGCAGCTGCTGGACAGGCAGGCATAATAGGGGTCTCTCTCTCTCGCTCTCTCTCTGTCTCCCTGTCTCTGCTGGGGTGTAAGTCTGTGCACATACGCGTGAAGATATGGAATTGCGTATGTATTTGTGTTTACATACATAAATGTAAATTAACACACACACATGCATACATGCATGCATTCAAGCATGCATGTAGATACGTGCTTATGTATGCTAGTATGTACTCACGTACATATGTATGGATGCATGTATGCATGTGGGTGTAGATTTACACACGCACGTGCGGGTGCGCGTGCACGCACACATACATACCAACCTACCGACCTACCGACCTACC
>CAJNJA010055308.1:0-24056 GCA_905231915.1 Symbiodinium necroappetens | reverse complement strand
CCTACCCCTTGTTTAGGGTACCTAGTTGTATGGTTAGGACTCAGGATCTGTTATATAGATATAGAAAAGAGATAACCCAAAAGAGGTTAGGCATGAGCCTATAAGGGTAGAGTGGATGGCCAAGTTTAGGGTAGGGTAGACTCCCAAGAACTGCCAAGCCAAGCCACAGCAGCATTGCAAGGCGCGCAGCCGCCGCGGAAAGAGTTGACAAAAGGGAGGACCTCGCGCTTTATAGGCCTCTATAGTCTACTTCAGTGCAATGGGTTATTAGGGTTTAAGCTTTATAGGGCTTTAGGGATAAGGACTGTAGTCTTCAGGCTTTAGGGTGATACTGCTATACCTTGCCGTTTCAGGTTTTAAGTTCCGTCCAGGCGAGACTCGAAACCTAAAACAAGCGTAGACGCCTCAACCCCCATGTCCAAATAGTCGCTGGCGTCTCCAGTCGGGCTTGGCTTGCGAGGTTTGGGTTGCTAGTGTTTAGGATCATCCACTCAGGTCTTTGAGTCCTGGTCCCAAAGTTGCACCTGAAGTTTTTCGCTTGGGGCTTAAATCCCTGGGTTGTGCTTCGAGGGTTTTCGCAGCCATGGGTTCAAGCTTGTAGTGGATGGCGTAGGGCTGGGGTTTCTCGGACTTGGGAAGGGGAATTAGCAGCTAGGGTAGTGAGTCTTGGCAGTAAGACAAGCAGCATCTAACTAGAGGTCCGAACACGAGTGTACATTCTTCACGTAGTACTGAGACCCTACAGTAGGCCCTAAACCTAAACCCTTATTCACTAGCGCTTTAGCAGACCCTGTGCCTAAGAATCCCCAGACCGAAGACTCCCGGGCTAAACACGCAGAGCTCGTGTACCAACAGAACAAAGCAGCCCTTAGTTGAGTAAGGTATCTGCTTGAGTCGGAGCACTGCACTCTGAAGTTGCAGAGGTAGATAGGAGTGAGGTTTATAGTGTTCGAGGTCTAGGGCCGTGGGATCTAGTAATACGGCTCCCTATATGAATCATGACGATAATGGGGCATAGTATAATTCACCCCCCCCCCTCCCTCCCCCCAAAAGAAATACTCTAATCAGTCAGGCCCCTGCAGTACATACCATGCTCTGCTGGCTGGGTCCCGTACATTTTGGCCACGGGAGCCCTCCTTTCGCCATGGAAGGAAAAGATTGTGGTTTCATCGGTTTAGATACGGTGCTTCAACTTAGGGCTTAGGGTTTCTCGTGTAAGGGCTCTTTTTTCTCAGGGTTCTGGTAGGGAGTGCTACAGGTTCGGCATCCTCGGCTTGTTGAAGATTCCGGCATGTCTGAGTATCAGGCCTGCGAACTGTGCTTTCTGTGTCACGGAATTAGGGTTACATAATATGTAGCCATTAACATAATCAAGACTTCGAACTCCTCACAAAAAGACAAACGGGTCTTCGGCTTCTTATATCAGACTACTACAGGAAGCCCTGACAACCTTGTGTAGTGAGAAGGCGGGCAGCATGATGACCACTCTTCAACAGCTTCTCCCCAATATGCACGGGTTTTCCGGGTTATCAACGAAACAAGATCCTCTTCGTTGGTCCGCGGGTCGGGGTCTATCAGCAGCCCTTCCAGCACCAGATGAACACATCACAACAAATGCGCCCTGCTTACAAACCAGACAGCCTTCCCGGCGAAAACCACGACTCCACACCACCCGCCCCAAAAACATATCCAAATACCCAGCTGCAAACAGAAACGACCTTTAAAGAAGCCCCAAAGCTCCAAAATCTGACGCGGGGTCCTTTGCAAAGCCCTTGCGTTGAATCAGGCCGGAGGTCTCTACAAAGAGCCTCAGGCACTACCAGGCGTTGAAAAGAGACTGTTGCTGGTGTCGTCGGGCCCAAATTTGTTGTGGGCATCAATAGGAGTGGGGCTTTGCGGACCTCAAAATCAAGTTTAGCTGAATTCTGGCTCAAGGATTGCCGTGTACTGGAGCTGTGCAAGGCTCTGACTACCGGTTCGTTTAGGGTTGCGGGCCCGTCTTGCGCTCAGTCGGCAAACCCCAAAGCCTGGATCTACCCGATAAACTCACAATCCCGCGTACGTAAACGGGTAGCAACGCTGTAATGAAATGTCCACGATCCGGCTCGGTGGATCCATCATGCTTAGCGGTCAGCGATTCGAGTTTTTATGGATTTACCATGTATGCATCCGGGTGTATACAGTGTCTATATAGATAGATAAATAGATAGATAGATGGATAGATAGATAGAGAGGCAGACAGACAGATAGATACACATACACATAAACATGTAGGCACACACACACATCTGCACATACATACATACATACATACATACGCATGCATGCATGCATGCATGCATGCATGCATGCATGCATGCATACATACGTACGTACGTACGTACGTACGTACATACATACATACATACATATATATATATATAGGAATACATATATGTATGTATATATTTCTCTGTAAATGCACATAGGAAATGACATGGTATCAAATGATGTGATATGAACATACCTCCTTTTCTAGCCTTAACTTTGCATTATCTGCATGTGCATTTCCCTCACTCTCTATATATGTATGTATATTGACAAACACATCCATCCGTCCATCCATCCTTCCATCCCTGCCTCCCTCCCATCCATCCATGCATCCATCCATCCATCCATCCATCCATCCGTCGCTACATAATGCTACATACATACGCACATGCATAAACACATATACATATACGTATGCGTATACATATACACATACATATACATATACATATACATATACGTATGCGTATGCATATGCACATACATATAATACATATACATATACATATACATATACATATACATGTACATACACATACACATACATATACATATACATATACATGCACATGTACATACACATACACATGCACATGCACATGCACATGCACATGCACATGCACATACACATACACATACACCTACCTACCTACCCACCTACCTACCTACCTACCTACCTACCTACCTACATACATACATACATACATGCAGCATACATGCGTACATAGGTACGTGTATACATACATACATACATACATACATACATACACATACATACATACATACATGGCAAAGTGCTCGAACATAGACTCTATAGCTCTCATCCATGAGCGGCCAACAACGAAGCAATGTACGGAACCATGAAAAATCGAGGTTTTTATTGCTGAGAAGCCCATTTAGCGACATAGCTGGTTTCGGGGGCCTGAACCCAAAGAAAACTTCCCAAACACCAGGCCCTAATTCCTTCATGCGCTGGAAAAGCTCCACAGCTTCCCTCAACCCTGAACCCTTGCTGGTCAAGGAGCGCGGAAGCCCCAAATCTCAGTCCGGTGGATATGCCTTGCCCTGGGAACCGGAGGGTTTAGGATGGTTTCGGGTTCAATGCAGGACCCTGATTGAAAAACCCTGGTCCTATAACACCGAAATGTTTGGCTCCACATAAAGAAGCCGAGTAAAGATCCAAGCTTTCTTCATCAGATTCCTATACTATGCTGGTGTAGTTTAGGAGTTTGAGGGTCTTCACACTGACGTTGGGACAACACCAGGCAAGGTCTGAGTGGGTTTAGGCTTAATCTATTGCTCAAGGCTCGAAGAGCATCAGTCGATTTTGGGCTTCCGGGTGTAGTCGGCTTGGTAAAAGCATATGAAACCCAAATCCAAAAGCAAAACGACTTGTTGTAATGGAGGTGCCAGAATTATTAACACCATAAGTGTTCAAGCCCTGAATCCGATACCTGCAAAAAATCAGGATTTTGCAGTTTCAGCCTCCAACTAGCCCACAATCACTAAACAGGAGGCAAGGTTGGCATTTAAGATCAGAAGCTAGTACAGCCGTTTGAGGACTGTAGCGAAACGACCATTGCAAATCGTTGAGATCCAATCTAGCGGTTTCAGGGAACAAACATCCAGAACGGGCCGACCATCATCTCACTCATTATTTCAGTGTGCACAGCATCCAGAATTGAGTGTTTGGTTAGACAGCGCCATGCGCTCGCAGCTTGTAATGAGGACTGGAAGAGGTCATGCACTGCCCTGGCTCAAAATCCAAACCACGCGGGCATGAATTAGGCAAGAAATGCTCTCGTGGTTGGTGTGGCTGCTTTTGCGGCGGAAATAGAAGAAGTAGTGGTGGCGGTGGTCGTAGTAGTAGTCGTCGTCGTCCTCGTCGTAGTATAAGTAGTAGTAGTAGTAGTAGTAGTAGTAGCAGTAGTAGCAGTAGTAGTAGTAGTAGTAGTAGTAGGAGTAGCAGCAGTAGCAGTAGCAGTAGCAGTAGCAGTAGCAGTAGCAGCAGTAGTAGTAGAGTCATATACCAACATGAGCGGTGATCCCAAAACCTTAATACCCATCGCCCCAAAATCCAAATTTGCAAACCACAGCACCCAAAACTCTAAACCCAACAGCTTACACCCCCAACACCCTGAAACCCCAAGCACCGCAACACCCAGAGGAGCCGGCCAAATTAGCAAACCCACATCACAGGAAACGAGTACGCCGACCAGCCTGAAAGAAACAGGGGCCGCGATAGATACGAACTCAGAGAAGCACCTACACATAAACCTCCCAAAGAGCATCCTTCCCCTGGGGAGAGGCTTCAATAGTTTATGTTTGGGTGCTGTTGTGGGTCCGAGTTAGAGCGCATTGGGTTCAGGGCCTGGGGTTTGGGGTTGTAAGCGGTTTAGGGTTCACTGTTTGGGGTTTGGGTTTTAAGGGCTTACAGCGTTGGGCTTTGGGGTTGGAGGGGCCTCTGTTTAGGGTTCAGGGCTTTGGAACGAAAGTACTGCCAGCTGCAGGATAGCAATCGTTCACCTTATATACAGTCAGTCGCAAGACTGTGATGTTAGAATGTGCCAGAAACCTTTGTCTAGTCATTGAAGCCATCTTCGAAAAGAGCTGAAGGAGATACCCTAAGCCCTAAGCGCTAAACCGTGTACAGCTTTGACCATGCCCACTCTTGCTGCGCATGCTTCTACCAGGCAACGCTGTCGCATAACTTGCAACCGTGGGTTGATGCAACTACCGGGAGTTAGAGCTGAAGGTTTTAAGGCTTTGGGTTCGGAGCTGAAATCGAGTTTAGGGTTTAGGGATTTCCCTAAACCCTAAACCCTAAACCGTTTAGGGGTCTCGGGTTTAGGGTTTTACGCTCTCACAAGTCGGACATACCAGGGGAGGCTCTGAAGGTGCGGGTCGGCAGTACTAAGCAAAGAAGTCACAAAGGCTAGGATCAATAAAAGGGTTTTGGGGGGCTAGGGTTGAGGGTTTTAGGGTTTAGGGTTTAGCCTCTGCATCAAGAGTGTAAGCACCATGTGGCCGCGTAAAGCGGACGGGAGTGATGCTGAGCTAGAACTAAACGAGAGCATGGAGGCAGCTGTCAAAGAGCAAGAGCTGCAATCCACTTCCTGTCATCATCCCAGTTAAGTTTACGGTAGGTAGACCCTGCAAGCGAAAATGTCAAGGTCTTCTGGGCTAGGGGCCTGCAACATCCTGCTTTAGGCTTTGCCACGTGTGGCAAAAAAAACCTCGCCGAAAGCCCAATAGCCCAAGCTGAAAGAGTCCCAACCCTGCAGTCGGCAACCTTCCAGCCTGCAGAGAAAAAAACCCAAACCTGCAACCCCCCAAAGCCACAACCCTAAACCTCCAAACCCCAACCCCGGGGTGCCGCTCCCCTGCAAGGGGTGCTGTTGCAGAGTCAGCTATGCCCCCGGACACGTAGAAGAAAACGCAATCGATCACCTTCAAAGCGTCTCCAGCAGCAATTTCAAGATACTTATTGAAAACCATCTCTTGCCGTGTGTTGGGGTTCAGGTGTCATGACTGCCATCAGGAACAGTTGCACAAGTTGTCATTACTCACGACCATGTAGAATTTGTGGCGTGCGGTTTGGCGGGTTGTGTGGCTACGGAATCGGCTGCTGGGACATGCCAATGACCCTAATCTAACTCCCAGGTGGTTGACTGTGATGTTTGGTGGGCCAGCATGCTTCGGGTCTGGGGATCGGCATGCCCTGACTGAATCTTGGGTATCATGCTGTACGTATGTATATGTACATATGTATGTGTATGCATGTCTGTACATGCATGCATGCATGCACGTATGCATGTACCTATGTATGCATGTACTTATACGTATATATAGGTATATGTAGGTATAAGATATGCATATGTCTATGTACACATGTATGTGCACATGTATGCATGTATGCAAACACGTAGATATATATGTCTGTATGCATGTATGTATACACGTATGTAGGTATGTGCGGGTGTGTGTGGGTGGGTGGGTGATTTTGTGTGTACCCGGGCCATGTGCAGAACAGCCTCCTTGAGTTTCCGCTCTTGCAACGCGAAAAAACTTGCTAGACCTCTTTGGGTTCAGGTGTTAAGGCTCTGGGTGTGCAAGTGAAAGATCTCTTTGTCGGATGCTTTCATCCGAGCTGTGTACTCGTCGTTGCGACTATATCCTTGTTGGGCTTGGCCTCCAGCAGCAAACGGATGATCTCGGCATGACCCGCGTCGGACGCGGCCTTGAAAGCCGTGTCTGCTACATCCTTGGCACCGGCCTGCAGCAAGAAGTGGACAATGTCGACATGACCTTGGCCGGATGCCCGCGTCAAAGCTGTGCAGCCCATGTTGTCTGCCAAGTCCGGCTTGGCCCCGGCCTCCAACAGCAGGCGGACGACAAAGACGTGGCCTGCGCCAGATGCAAACATTAAAGCGGTGTAGCCATACAGATCTGCTGCATCCTTGTTGGTGCCGGTCTCCACCAACAAGCGGACGATCTCAACGTGGCCTTGGTCGGATGCAGCCATCAAGGCTTTGTACCCGGAGTTGCTTGCCACATCCTTGTTGGCGCCAGCCTCCAACAGCAAACGGACGATCTCAACATGACCTCCCCCGGATGCCCTCATTAACGCCGTTTGGCCGCCGTCGTCTGCCAGGTCGGTGGCGGCACCGGTTTTCAGCAACAAGTGCACGATCTCAACGTGTCCCTCGTCGGATGCCCAAATCAATGCTGTCTGCCCGTAGGCGTTTGCCCCATCCTGGTTGGCACCTGCCTCCAACAGCGAGCGGGTGACCTCGACATGGCCCTGGCTGGATGCTAACAATAAAGCTGTATGCCTCTCACTGTCCGCCAAATCTGTGCTGGCACCGGCCTCCAGCAGTAGGTGGACGATCTCGACATGACCTTCGCCGGATGCACTCATTAAAGCTGTGCGGCCGTCCGGGTCAGGTCTGTCGGGATCTTGGGGTAGCTGCAGCCTTGACTCGACCTCGACCACAGAGCCCTGTTCGGCAGCGCTTACGAGATCGACCACTTGCGAATCGAAAACGTCAGCGAATGGCAAAACCACGAGATGCAGGTCCATAGGTGCATGCAGCATGACCGTCTCCTCCAAGCTCTCGCCGTGCAGGAGCAACCTCTGTCTAAACCGTGGGGCCACACCGTGCACCTGATTCAGGTGCTGTTTCAAGCCTCTGACGTCGCTCAGTTTCTCCAGCTCCTCTACAGGCATACTCGTCATCATTGCTCCGGAGAGCATCCAGATTTGCAGCATTCTGCTGGAGTCTCGAAAACGTATTTACAATCTTCTGCTACATATAGATAGAGGGTCTGACCTTGAACCAGCCAATAAGGATGTCCCAGCTGGAGCTTCACGCTTGCCCTCATGCTTCCTCTAGCTGCAACGAATCCCTAAGGGTCCATGTGCCCAAATAGTATATACATTGGCCCTATAGTACCTATATAGGGACTACTTGGGGACTGGAACTACCACTACCGCTACTACCACTAGCGACACGACCACCACCACGTCACGAATCGACACGACCACCACAACCCCACCACCATCTCCACAACAAACGGCGAAGCAGGGGGTGGCAACGTGTAGTGCTGCTTTGTAGACTGCATAGAATGCGTAAGGCGGTTATGACCGTGCTGGCAGGAACCGGGACAGCAGCCAAGACAACGAAAGCGATGCCCGAACGCCGAGAAGCAGCATCACCATGGAGCTACTTGCTGGAAGTCCCAGCAGGTAGAACTATGGGGCTCCAGCAAAGAAACCGCATAGTTTGCTTAATGGATCGAGATAAACCGTGCATCAACCCTAAAGCCTAAGCCCTAAATCCTGTTCAATCGTAGGGACCACGACATCTGGCTCCGGAAGCGGCAGACCCTAAATCGAGCAGCGACTTTGGCTGTTACAAACCCTACCTAAAAACCCCCTACAGTGCGTAACAAAATGGCCCAACACCTTTAAAGGGGCTATTACTCTACATGCTTTTGGGGTCTAGGTAAACCCCAAAGGAAAGGGCTGCGGGGAGCTTCTCAAGCATAAGTTCCAACCTGCAATCGCGCCCAGTCATTAGTAGTGGAAGGTTACCTATTGTAGAAGGGAATCGTGCACCTCCAATGGCCGCTATGGCTATGGGTTGGATAAACCAACAGGTATATAGGTGAAATCAGACAAGCATCCAGCCTTGTGCGAGTTTGGGGCGGGCTTGGGGTTAAGAGCTTTGTCACCCCAGAGTGGGCAACTCTCCACTCTACGAAAACCTCGATCTGTAAAGAAGCCTACGTATATGTACATGTATCCAAGCCCTATCACGAAACACCCTCTCCCTAAACAATTCAATGTAAGGCGATGTCCTGGCACCATGTACAAGCTACTATGAGCCTGTAGTTTGATAGCCTTGTCCCTGCTTACGTAGACTCAAATTCCAAAACCCCTTTCGAAACCCTAAACTTTAAATATGAGGCCTTCGAACCACACGAGCCAGTCTCGCACCAGCTGTCCTGAAGGCTGTTGGTCGGAAACGTTTGGTTTTAGGACCTTACCTTAAAACCCCCAACAGTGGGTAACACGATGGCCCAACACCTATAAAAGGCTAATGCTCTATGTACTTTGGGGTCTAGGTAGGTAAGGTGTTTGGGTTTGAGGGTTGTAGTTTTGCGCGTCTGGGCCTTGGGATTCGGCTTAGGGGTCTAGGCTTAGGGTTTTGGGGTATAGGGTTTAGGGTTTTGGGGTATAGGGTTCAGGGTTTTGTGGTTTTGGGTTCTACAAACATACAGGGATGACTTGGAATAGCCAGGGCTTTAAGTTTGCATGAGCTCCACGGCTTAGGACTTGGGTTGGGGAGTTAGTGTGTGTTGCCTAGACACTTGCAACATGTGACTCTCTGATAACGTCCCAAACTCAGTAAAATCTTTGCCCAAAACACCCGAACCCCTAAACCCAATGCCAAAACCCCACAGAACTCACAGGCTTTGGGCTGAACGGGTTGTGACTTTTGGCTTAGGTTCGATTACGGTGCTTGCACAACTTTGACTTTCTGTTGCCTTCAGTCACATCGCACGTTGGAAAGGTGATGTTCCCTGAACCCCCCGCAAAACCGTTTCCAAAATCTTAACCTCGACCTGCAGTCCATTGCAGTTCCCTTTATGGGGCTTAGCTTATCGCATGCAAAATCTTAGGTTTTGCAAAAGACCTATAACACATACACTTGGCACAGAATAATCCAGAAGGGTTTTTTGAGCTTCCTCGGTCCTAAGGTTGCGGCTTCGTGGGGTTCTATAGGGCTTGTTTTTTGCCCATCCTTCGCTCATACCCACACGTGTTCGGGAAAGCTAAGCAGCCCCACCTTGTGGAGATCCTCCCGAGAAGCCTAGAACCTAATGACCCTCTTCAATCCCCCAAAGGGTCCTAAGTACCTATATAGTGGAATGTAGGGTTTCTATATTAGGAATTACTATTATGATTTAGGGAAGTATTCCCCATAACAGTACTTAGGACCCTTTGGGTCTTTCAAACCGTCAAAGGAACCCCTGAAGGAACCTGTAGAGGAAACTTTAAAGATGCATTGCAGGACGCTTTAAAGGAACTTTTCAGGAGCCCTTGAAGGAACCCTCAAAGAAGAACCCACAGGAAAATTGCGAACCCTTCCATCTAGTGGCCTCCCGCACGCACTCTGCACACCCCTCCGTCATCTCGAAGCAACTTAGGAACAAGGTTGGTGAACGGCTCTGCAAGGGCTTCAAAAAAAGGTTTTACACTGGTCTCTTATAGGGTTTATGCGAGGGTTTGGGCGATTCGGGGTTGGGGGTAGGGGCTCCCGTTTGGAGCGTCTAGCCTCCTTTGTGAGATGGAGCATACTGACCGGGGTACTATATAAGGATCGCGGTGTGTCGCATATGTTGTCTTACGTTCAAGCACTGTTGTAGTGTCCCGATAAGGGCTTGTGATGCGATCCTCCAAAGCAGACATGGCACACAGATTGCCCAACGAAAAATCAAGGCTTATATATCCTTGCATCATACGACACGAAATGACACGAAGCTCTCTAATAAGGGGTACTGGATGGTGTTGGGTCTTTAGGTAGTTTGCAGTGGGCGTAGGGTGCTCAGGCTGAAACGACAAAGCCAAGGCCAAAGGTCTTAAGTACTTGTATATATAAAAACAAAAACAGGAAACGAGGTTTCAGCACTCACAGCTGGGACAAGCCATGTCTGACACAGGCGGCAGGCACAGCCGTAGGGCCCTTCCTCGCGGCAGGACGCAGTTCCCTGCCAGGCGCGCCTTCGCCACGAGAGCTTCGATGCTAGTCTGCACATCGTTCGGGGATGGCACTGCTCGGCAAGGTTGAAGAGGACCGACGAGCACTGCGCGGCCAAGGCACTGATAGCCTCATGGACGGACCCATCATCTACACAAACTCCCTGCCAGGATCGCACGCAATTCGTCGTAGTGCATGATGTACGCGGAGGGTTTAGGGTTTGCGGCTTAGGGCTTAGGGTTTCTATAGTAGGAAGTGCTAGAAAATGGTTTGGGTACGTAGCCCCCATATGAGGGCCAGAAAAATAACTTTTCATATGCACCGGAAATCTTGTAGCTAGTACTCTACTCAAACTATTAAGACTGTGTAAAAGGAAGAGTTCACGGCATTTGTCGTGTAACTCAGGATTGCAGGTATGAGGGATTAGGGGTATGCAGTTGGGTTGCCCCAAAAAATACTAGAGCCCTACCAAACCTCAAGCTAAGTACCCGCACCCCAAACCAACAGAGAGGCAAGTTTGGACTGCTGTCCTTTCAAAGAAGCATTTTCTCCAATCTGTCTGGGTATGGACAGAGGTCCAAGCCAGAACCCGGGGCCGTAACCTTGTCACAGAGGCAGAGCTATGGTCGAAGGCAACAGCCCGAAACAGCAACACCAACTCACCAACAAGAGCCCAGTTGCCTCTCAGATGCTTTCCTGGGGGCTATATGCGGCTATGGCGCTAACCCACAAAACAAAAGGAAACCGAGCGATTGCCAAGACCTGAACCCGAGTCTATCTGCGCTCAGAACAAGCTCCCCCGTCTTTACAGAAACCCTAAACCCCTAAACCCCGAGGCCCTCAAACCACGAAACCCTAAACCCTAAACTCCTAGACCCCTAAACCCGTATCAACTAAGAAGGCTCTGGACCCCCGGAGGTGGGGTCGGAGTTGCGCCTAAAACAACACGTCGCTCGGGCCTTGATCCAACTGTGTTCGATTCATTCGGGGTTGGGACGATTGGGCTTGGGGCTGCGGCTACAAAAGGATCTTAAGGGTAATATAGAGGCCTTCATAACTTTAGCAGGGTTTTGGGGGCAATCAGGATACTGATAATTTACAAGGAACTCTTATAAGACAAAACCGGATTGTGCCCACAAGAAGCCCAAACGCAGCAGTATGCTCTCCACAACCGAATCCTCATGGTTCAGCTGGGGGTCTACTTACAGTCTCCTCCGTTGTAGTTGCTGTTCCTGTGGCTGACTAAGTTTGATATGTTTAACGGAGACACGTGGGGTTTTAATTTGGCGTTAGGGCTCAAAAATCAAGAAGCTTCGGAAACTGAAGCTGCGCCAAAGCGTCACTGGGGACCCGACACGAGGTGCGTGGCCAAGTTGCAGAGCGCCAGTGTGGCCGTCATTAGCGTGCACACCTGGACATAAGGCTATCCGCCATATACCGAATCCAACGAGGGAAATGCTCCAAAGAGGGCGAAATAGTCTCCAAGAATACGCATCTTGAGGATTATGACGACGAAAGTTTCGTGCCGGGACCTCTAAAGCTGAAGCCCTGTATCCCTACAACTTAAAGAAGACTCAAGCTCGAATCCTACAAACCATCTGCAACCCTATCAAAGTCTCGTAAAACCGGTGCGCTGAAACGTGGGGCGGGTTATGCCCTACCCAGAGTCGCCATTGTAGGTCCTTGTTTGGGTTGCTAAACAATCCTTTGTGTGTAGGACCCGTTTACATAGAGCTGGTTGAACAAAAAATAACTACAATGATGGTAACACCTGAGCAAGAAACCGTGGCGAGTCCCTTTGAGCGTCTGGATAATCACGGTTTGGGGTCGGAGTGACCTCATGTCACCCATGACGTTGGCAGAGGTTAAAGATGTCGAGGCCGCTGATAAGGCCAAGGCCAAAGCCCTCAAGAAAGGCGATTGGCAGCTTTACACTGCGGCTCCTCCGGCCATGCAGGCCTTTGGTCCTTTGCAGCCCTCCCGAGCCGAGATGCGAGCTTACCTGCCAGACGATGTGCCCCTGACCCTTTTATGCGACCCCCCGTGGGATGACAACCTTGTCGCATGGGTCCGTGCAGAAGCTGGCTTTACCACCAAAGAACCAGCTCGCACAGGTACTTGTTCCTTTTGGCATCACCGTGTCAGGCAGGCTTCCTGATCAAGTCGATTTTGTGTCTGCTCACTGGAGACGGTTTTTGACTCGCCGGTTCAATCTCCCGTGTTCGGATGGCCGACGATGGGCGATGTGCTCTCTTAAAGGGATGAGCACTTGCTCGCGGGCCTCTTTCTTTCTTTCATTTTGGTGGTAGAATTTAGGCATGATTTTTGAGACGCGTCTGTGGACTCTGCAGTCTGATGAAGAAGAAGAAGTTTGGGGTCGGATCAGGGTCGGCTTATGGTTCTGGGTGATGACAAATGAAGACGTACACAGCAATCAAACCCTACGCCCCAAGCCCTAAACCCCTGAACTGCATAAACCCTAAACCCTGAACCCCTGAACTGCATAAGCCCTTATAAACCCTAACTCTGGAACTCTTGCATGGACCGTACGAGCTGAGCGGTCTCGGGCACCAAGCTATGCAGCAGGCCGCAGGGATTTCCAGGACTCATCCAGGCATGGACATGTACGGTAATGGAACGGAGGTCTATCTTCGTGGACAAAGATAGATGCGATGAGACCTCGAGTATGCTGCCAACTCAGCCTGCCATCGCTGAGTTGCTTCTACGTCACTTCGGGGGCTCTCTCCCATTTCTATTCCATTGTTTGTTGTTCCACCTCTCCGTCTCTCTCTCTGTCCCTAGGTCCTGTCGCTAGGAGACATGTTGACTAACGGAGAACTTTCTGGCTTGGAGTTTCGACGCTACGACTACGTAAGGGTTTGCCTAGGCCACCCCCCAACTGCCCTCGCCTTTCTGATAGGGTGGGCCTAGCTACACCCAATGATGGACCACGTGGCCTCCGGTAAGTTAGGGTGGTTGTTGGGGCGGTTCTGGTGCGGTTCGTCACTTCGGGGGCGCGGTTTCGAAATCGGAGCCGACATTCAAATACCTGTAACTTAAATCAAAGGTGTTGAGTTTAGGGGTTATGCTTTGGGATCGATGATTTGCCCTTGAGGCTGAGAAGTCGGATTTCTCGCATCTCGTCAGTCCTCTACAAGGCCAAGGCCGCAAGAATTGCTACCATCTTTTCCCAACAGAAGCCATGCCAGGATTTAAACTACTAAGCTACTACTGGTTTCACGCTCGATGTGGGAAGCAATCAAACCCCCGGTCAATCCACGAATCGTGGAAAATCACCTCAGAAACTCTACCTAGAGGATGCGGGGACTTAGTTGGTAGGGTTACCAGTACCTTTATTGTAGGGTGATCAGTGATCAGTAGATGCAAGCGCGTTTGCCTAATCAGAACCCTCCTTGATAAGTCCCTTGATCCTTCAAGTATCAATCCCTGAACCCTACGTAAACCTCAAGCACCTAAACCCCTAAACTCTGCCCGTTCCACCGTCGTAAACAAGTTAGGGCCTGTTTACGGAAGTGTATCGCCGTAGGAACTGGAATACACGTCCTTGTCAGGGTACTTGTCAAGGGTTCTACAAGGTTGCTACGATATAGGGTCGTAATGAATAGAAAGGTTCCCCTTTTTGAGGGCTCCTTTTACGGGTTATTATCAGGATTCTATGATACAGTGTCTGAAATATTTAAAGTTTGGAGTCTGTTATGGTATAGTACAAAGAGCCTACGAGCTAATAATATTTCTCTACTGCCTTATTCCGACCACTATAATAGAAAACAACTGACCCGAACACCGTCTCTTCAATAAACAACCTCGCGAGACCTGCACGAAGATGTCGTGGAGGGTGTTGTACGGAACATTTTCTATCGCATTGGGCCTGCCGTACAGGTCACTGTCTCGGGGTTTCTCAGGCGGCAGGCGGGTCTCGAGCGCTTGTTAATTCACCTTTCAAGCGCAAAAAATCAATGTCACAGAATGGTGGTGGCAACTTACGCAATTACGAGGAAGACAGGCCTTCGTATCATAGCGAGTCCATGCTGCCTGGGCTCACCTATACCCCCCAACAAGGTTAAAGTCTCACAACACCTACAGCACAAAACTCCGAAGACCTAAATCATCGCAAATCTACATCCCTTTTTGAGGAGGGCCTACAGTGCAAATGCCCTCATTCCCGCCTCACGCCGAAGCTTCAGCCCTCGCGTCTGAATGCTCCAAACTCATGCGCTTTGTGCATCCAAGGCTCAGGCACAACTTGGAAAGCACACACTTTACAGTGTTTAGTATACAGTTTGCTTTCTATGTCATACAGCTGGGTTTCCACCTGGGTTGTCGAAGAGCCCAAACAGTTTCGTCAAGGAACTAGGCTGAGAGTACGATTGAAATCCGTCAGTGACATCTAACCAGACCGCAGTGACGACCCCATCGTGAACACGCACCCTAAACTCTTTTTGCATCTGGTTTGCAGCGACTCAACCAGGACAGAAACCCTAAACCCTAAAACCTATAACCCTACAAAGCCCTCCAAAGGGTCAAACGGTGGAGGGTCCCAGGGCAGAAGGGCTCTATGGCGAATGGTTCAGGGCTTGATGAGTTTTCCTAGCTGTAGGATGTACAAAGCATCCGCGAACAAGCGCTGAAGCCAAAGTCCTCAACCTTCCACAGTTTAGGGTTTTGGGCTATAGGGGTTTAGGGTTTAGGGTAAGCCATCACGCAGCGCCTCTGTACAGAGAAGGCCACCATGGAAAGAAGGACCTTTCGTCGTCGTGGCTTCGCAAACCCCGAACCTTACAACCCCAGGCCCCATCCCAATAACGGTTGACGGTTTAGGGGATTCCAAGCAATTGCCTATGCAGCCGACAGAGCTGATATTACTTCGGGTGCCCAGGGGCGCTCATTTTGAGGTCTATGAGGCTGCCAAACAGTAGTGTCACAACTCAAGATGTGGCTTTCTGCAGGGAGGGGTTAGGCTTTAGGGGGGTTTAGGGAACTGAAGTTACCCGGGGGGGGGGGGAGGAAATTCAACAACCACCATCATGCAGGTACAGCATCTCTGATGCTGCCGGACGACATGTTCTACAAGTTTATGTTTCTGCGTACGCATTCACAGAATTCACATGCACATACATACATACATACATACATACATACATACATACATACATATACGTACTTACGTACATACATACGTACCTGCAGACATACATGCATGCATACATACATACAGACTCATCCATACACTCATAGGGTATGTACATGCTTTACGTTTCTCTACTTCCGCTAAGGCTCGTGCTGCTGCGAGAATCAAAAGTGAGCTTGCATGCGAATGGCACATATTGCATGCAAGATGGCGCTTGTCTCCATATGACCAGACAGACTGTAGGATCACGTTTTACTGCTGTGCCATGCTGTAATTACGATTTGTAGAAAGGACCCAGGAAACCTCTAGCAACATAGATCCTACATGACAGGACCCATCCAACAAGACAAGGAATCCGGCAACATGAAGAACCTCCGCGAATGAACCGGTCAGTCCTCTCAAAGCCGAGGTGACAGCCGTCACATTGATCGAGAGTCGGCCGGCAAGCATGTCGATGGAAAGTGGGCAGAAGAGTGAGGTAGACCTCAGCGGCATACTGCCAAAACTGCCTGGATCTCTCAGCCGAATTATGGACCCTAATAAATCAGCGCATTCTGCCCCGCAGTCTGTTGGGCTTGGGGCGCTTGCAATCTGTGTGCTTGCAGATTGGTATGAACATCTCCCCGAACAGCTCCTACTCTTCCGCCGAGCGTTGTTGCCACACCCACAAAACTTGTAGTGATGGGACCCTGGGCACGGCTCTCACCCTCAGCCCAGCGACGTCGCCGCGAAGATTGAGACTCAAACCGAACAGGAAAACCATACACGGAGCACTGGGCGCGAATGCTTAACCCCCAAAATCCCTATAGATATCACTGCCCTTGACCCTCGAAGCAGCAATGTCGCTTTCCGTCTGCATGACCGTCCGCTCTGACTCCTCGAAGCTCCACCGGCCATTTGTGAAGCCCTGACCAAGTCAAGCCTCACTCTAGAATGCTAGAAGACACCTTAAACTCTAATCCCTAAACCGGTTTTGGGACTTGTTCTTAGGTTAGGTTTAGTGCTTCGGGTTTGGTGTGGCAGGTTTGGGTCTGGCCATCCCAAGAGCTTTTGATAATCGAGGGTTACCCATAGGCCCCTAAGTAGGTCCTTTTTGGGATTACCTTATAGGATTCTAAATATGAACCACAAAAAGGAACTACTTGGGTAGGGTTTAGGGTGGCTTTCATAGTCCAGCACTCGTAGCGCTCAACAACCTCCCTTGCCACCCTTCGTGCGGTGACCGCATTGCTTCGCAAGGGACCACCGGCCGGCAACCCTCAGCCGAAGACTCGGTTTAGGGTTTAGGGTTTAGGGCTCTTTCTTAGGGCGCTTGCGATTTAGGGCCTAGAGGGCTGAGGATCCTAGCCCACAACAGTCCATTCTTTCCAACACAGTAGGATTATATGTATAAAAAAACCAAGAAAAATAAACGGTTACCGACTCAGTTACCATGGCGCTTGAGGTTTAGGGAGCCGGGGGGTTAGCGAGATATGCGGGATCAGATATTGATCTTGTGAGACAAGATTGAGGACTGCTCCTTACTGAAAGGATTCTGGAGTCTCTGAGACACAACTGATCATATCTGTTCGGTAATCGGGTTCACTTCCGGCGGCACATTCTCCTCTCTCGGCAACTGCGCCAGTGTGCACCTGACGCAAAATCGGTATAGTCAAATATCATATCTTTTAAAGATCTTTCAACATATTCTAGCAGAACATAATATACTACAGTATATCATAACATGTCATAAACACAGTATTTGTTGCCTCCCGCCTGGCTAGGACATAACACATTATAAAAAGGTTATAGTGGGATGACTTGTGGACCCCAAAGTTGCACCGGACATCTAGGGAAGGCGTGGTAATAAGCGTCAATCTGAGAGACAGCTGGACTCGAAGTGTCTTGGCTTCGCCTTTGGAGTGTAGGACTTGGTGTCTGAGAATCCTTCAGTTTCGGAAATTCTGCAGATTTGGGTTTAGGGTTTAGGGTTTAGGAGTGTACTTCCCTTGACGGGTTGTCCGATGCTGAACGGTAGGAAGCCCTCAACCCTAAACACTAAACCCATAACCCCTAAACCCTAAGTTGATGCCCGGATCGGGGTTACTGGGGATAGGGGTCCCCTAAACCCTAAACCCTAAATCCTAAACCCTAAACGCTAAAGTGTGGATCTCACTTTTCGAGTTGCGGGCAACTGCCACTCCGTGCTTGCGGAGCACCGGTTTTTTCCCTCCCACTTAGCAAGGACGAGCCCGCATTGCAGGGTTAGGTTCAGAACAGAGAGCACAGAAAAAAGCGAAGAAGAGACAGCTTGCCAGGTTCAACAGCTGCTCTCACATACGCTAGTTAGCTTCAGAACAACCAACATTGGGTCATCGCCGAAAGCGGCCATTACGGTCGCAGAACTTGACAATTTAGGGTTTAGGGTTTTATTTTAGGGCTTTAGGGTTTTAGGGTTTAGGGATTTTCCTTCCTACTTAGCAAGGACATGCCCGCAATGCAGGGTGCTTGGATCCATAGGCTGATGCAAGCAGGGCTTGCAGAAGTCTGTTCAAGTAGCCAGATTTAGGCAACACATCTGCAAGACCCCCAGTTAAGGATGAAGCATAGTTTAGGGTTTTAGAGTTTAGGGTTTCAGGGTTTAGGGTTTAGGGCAGCTGCGACATGCAAGCCCGCAAGATGTAAAGCATGCGAACGATAATGGTGAGGGCCAGAGGCAATAAATGTATCGTTATGGGAGTGTCTCAGCTACTACGACGACTGCTAATGATTAAGAGGGAAGATGTGCTGCCGAAGGGCATTCTACAAGGGTGTCTGGGCTGTGAACGGCGAGGCTGGAAATCAAGCCCTACATCATGTAAGCTAGCCAAAACTAAACGAGGAACTATGGCATCGTGCTATAATCGGACTTTGCTGCCGAGGCACTGTCACATTGTCACACCTGCTTGCACATCCATCCTTTCACTGGTTGCGACAAGCCTTTCCGCACCAGCGCACGCCTTGGAATATGCTTCCCTCTCCTTTTCGCACGTTGTGACATGACTTTGTGGAACTGAATTTAAACAGATATCTGGCGTTCCTGTTCCCACGATGATGGCTATTCATCAATTTTATTGCGGTTCTTGTGTTTGCTCCATGTCGAAGTATTGTTTCTTCTCGAGCATTGGCTTTAGTGTCGGGCTTGGGTGTACAAGGTTAGGAATGTGCTGAAACATAGGTAGTACGCTGATGTGCCACGAGGGTGCGACGCATGAGTGGAGTTGTGGATGCGAAAGCTGCGCGGCTTAGTTCGCGGATGTACGTGAATAGTTTGCATGCATGTAGATGCAAATATGCCTACAGGTAGCATGTGCGCGTGTCAGTCTCTCATAACGAACCGCAACAGAGACATGGAGAGATGTGAAGTGGTGGCAGGACTTCCAAGAGTAGGCATGTAGCACCCAACTTCGCTTCATGTACTTGGAGATTTCGGTGTTTCCGTAAATAGAGGACGCTAATATAGTACCCTAACGAGTAGGATCCTTATGGGATCCGAGAAGACCCCCCCAACTCGCTCCCCCACATCCCTCCGGAGCCGTGGATAAGGCGGTAGTATTAAAGAGGGCCCTTGGGGATATAGACCCTCTCCATAAGGTCCCTTTTAAGAGAGCCATAAGTATGGGTCCCCTTTAAGGGGTCTCCCTAATACTGCCTAGGACAAAAGCTCGTGTAAGCCAAGGCAATGATCAGAAAATTGAGCCGCACTTCGGTTGCACCTAACAAGCAGTAAATCTTCAACCACCCAGTAAAGTTATAAAGCCCCGAAAGCTCACAGACTCCAAAATACTCTAAGCCCGCAGTGTGAACCCGAAACCCAACAATCCTGAGCCCCTAAATCCCTAAAGCCCTAACGAAGCTGAACGACTGAGGAGGGGGCAGACCCTTGAACTCGGCGAAGAGCATGCTTGCCAGGACGACGAGAAGTGCAAGCATTACCTTGGAGAAAACTATGGGCCCTGAAGAGCTTGCAAGGGATTCGAAACAGTGTTCTGCTTGATGTTTTAAGCACGGTGCGAGGTGGGTTTAGTTCTTGGGGTTACAGACTTAGGCTTGAAGATTCATGGCGTTGAGGGCCCAGGAAGCAGGCTGTTCCTGAACGCGACAGTGACCGATTCCAGGCGTGTCGGAATTTTCCGATACTCATACGCGACTTTGACACGCTGGGGTCAGCTGCACACCATGGTCCGGCTAAGAACCCGAGTATGACATACTCCATCCTGCCGGCTACACTGCCATGACGCAGGTGGAGCCACTATGCATTATGTGTTGACTCCATCAGATGCTTACAGTTGTGATGAGGTGTTGAGGGTTTCCTTACTAGCGAGATCGGCTGTAAACCATCCTAGAAGCCTTCATCATCTTATTATTACAACAAACAAATATAATATCTTTAATAAGGCTCCCAAAGTTCAGGACCAGACCAAGAGGCAACGAAGATTAGCGGCCCCCACATGACGATGGCTGACCTGCACGACCCTAAGCCCCAGATCGTAAACCTTAAATACACCCCCTAGATCCCAAAACGCCTTGATTAGTAAACTCGATAAGGCATAGCTGACCTGCGCGAGCGGAGACCTGCACCGAAAGAACAGATAGTCGGAAACGCTGTCTTTTCGGTTTCTGGATGAGTAAACGGTTACAGTACGGGTTAGTATCAGGGTTTCTGTGAGAGTTACGATGACGGTTACCACTCACAACTCGGCACAGCAGTGTATGGGGTTTGTTGTTGTGGTGGGGCAGGGGCTGGGAATGTCAAGGCCATTTGGAAACACAAGGCCACTGTTCAGAGTCTGATAAGGCTTCCGCTGCCTAGAGTCAAGAAATGGACGCCTCTTACCAAAATTCGCCTGATACACACACACACACCACAGTACAGTATGCAAGATAAGATAAGACAAGGAAAGATAAGATAAGGTAAGATAATATGATCACACATAATAACAGACAGAATAGAATAGAAAATAATAGAATAAAAAACCAAGCCAAAGCATGATCTAATAACAAAGACATACTAAAGTCTTGCTTAGAAGAATAGACTAAATTAAACTCGAATAGAATTGGCTAGAACAAGACATAACCATAGCATGATCTAATACAAGAACATGATAAAGTAGCGTAGAAGGACCGTGAACGGTCGCATAGAGTTGAAGAGAACAAAGCACAACATAACGTGACATAACACAACATATCATGACATATCATAACATAACAGGATCATAACATGGCACATCATGACATAATGTAGTAAGGCAAAGAAAAATATGCTGTAACGCAGTACAGTGTAATGTACTATGACTACAACTATAACTATAACTTCTCACCAAAGGTCCAACTATCACTCCAGTATAACTTTACACCGAAATGATAACAATATGCAAGATGCTGAATGCCATACCATACTATCCTGTACACAAACATATAACAGCATGATACAAAATACGATGTATTGTAACAGTTGTCTAACATTATACAGATATATATATATATGTATATATATATTTATTTATATTTATATTTAATTTATATATACATATATATATACATATGTACACACACATATATATATATAGGTGTGTAATAATAAGTTAGTTTGAATGTATACATATACACATATACATCTGCATATACACATACAAAGACACATACATACATACATACATACATACATACTTACTTACTTACTTACTTACTTACTTGCTTGCTTGCTTGCTTGCTTGCTTGCTTGCTTACTTACTTACTTACTTACTTTTACACTTACACATGCGCACAGAGTTTCCCGGTTTACACTACACAGCATTATCCTGAGGCTTCGGGGCTTGGGGCTTGAAACAGAACAGGGTGGGAGTTCGGAATCTGACGAAATTGGCGCAGGAGCCATACTTAGTATGGTCTTCGGGCCCGAAAGCTTGAAGGATGAGTCTTCAAGTAGGGTGCAGGATTAGCGAAACTCCCCCACATTATGGTTTAGGCTTGGGGTCTTGGGTGTAGGGTTTAGACTGCACTCAAAGCCTTAGGGCATAGGGCTAGGGTGTAGGTCTAGTAGTCGCACTCAGGCCTCGACGCACAAGGAGCAGAGATCTGCTGCTGAGGTCAAGAGATCATGGCTTCAACTGGAACTGCCGGTTGACGGTTCAGTACTATTCTTCCGGGGTTTAGGGTTTGGAGTGCTGCTTGTTGGTCTTCTCTGTTGTCCTGATACAGACACGTTATTCTGAAAGACTACACCATGCCAAAACCCCGGCAGCTTCCAGGAAGACTGCCCTCCTCAAAAGATTTGCGCAGCGGCCTTGTTTTGGACTTTCGTTTGTGGGTTTATCGTTTGGGGTTCGCTATGAACTGGCCTTTAGGGTTCGGCCACTATGCACTGCTCGGGGTAGCTGCAAAAGCATAAATCAGTGCTTGGACTATGTACGAATCTCATCAGAGCCCCCACAGCTCAGACGATCTCTGTGCAAAGCCGTTTTGCGACAACAGCTCAAATAACAGAAACAGTGATTGCACGCAGGAGCTATCATCAGTGAGAATCAAAAGAAGAAGGTTCTGTGGCACGGCGAGTCATCTGGATTTAGCGCTTAAGAGAAAGCTTTTGCCAAAGCCGCGAAAACTGAAGTTACATACAAAATCTCGAAACCCCGGCCCCGCAACCACTAAAAAATCTTACTTAGCGCTGAGACGCACTAAGCCACTAAGCCACGCAGCGCCTCGAGGTTCCACTTGGTCTTAGGTTTGGAGCTAACCCTAAACCCTATAGTAGCTTAGTAGCAGCTTAGTAGGGTTTAGGGTAGAAGTAGTAGAAGGTGCGGAGCTTGGAGTTTTTGTTTGAGAATGGGGGAGTCTGCAGCTCAAGCACGAAACTCGACTGAAACCATGGTTCAGGGCTTTTGGGTTTAGGGGTTTAGGGATTAGAAAGACATGACCTTGACACCCCAAAGCCCCATACAATTCTGGTGGGGCTGGCAAGCCAATCAGGCTTTAGCCCCTACCCTAAGCCTTAAACGTCAGTAGAAGCTACGAGACAAAGAAACTTCTTAGGACCCTGGGCCCGCCAAACCGGACAAGGAAAGTCAGACCTCCACAAAACCTCCATTGCTTCAACACGCTATATCTTCCAGTTCAGGGTTTCGACTCACACACTCGCGCAGGGCAGGCATGGCTTCTGTTGAAGGTCCGAGTTTGGGGTTTAGGGTTCAGGGATTTAGCATCTCTGACGCTGAACTTAAACTCCGCTTAAGCTCCCGACAGTCAACTTGTAATGGGTCTTGTCGAAAGGTGTCCGAGGCTGCGACCCACTCAAGACTGCCATGGAAAGGATGAAAAATGTGAAGACGTGCCTGTTGCAGGTCTTCGGTTTGCGTGAAAACGTCTGCTGTACGGGCCGTACAGTTAGAACAACTCGTGCTTTAGAGTAACTTATAATATATATATTACTTTCTTCGGAATCCTCAGGAATAAACAGCAGTACCAACTTTTCAGGACCCTATATTACTGCTGGGGGCTCGGTGTCCAGATGTCCAGGGCTGCCGAAGTCTCTGATTATTCTCTATGCTCTACGTCCCCAGAACATAATTCTGAATGCACAGCTGACTAAACGTTCCATCTTCTAATCGGGGTCTACAGCATCTAGATGCGGCACGGAGCTTCGGGTCGTGCTATGCTATGAAGAGTACTCCCATAACACCGGAAAAGCGCTCCAAGCCTTAGGAATGTCGATCGCCAACGGAGGTTGCCGAAACTCAACCGTGAGGCTTCAGGTTCAGGGTTTGGGCCTTAGGATCTTAGGGTTTTGAGGTTTTAGGGCTTTTAGGGTTTTGGGGTCTTAGGAACTTAGGCTTTAGGGCTTTAAGGTCTTAGGGATTAGGGCTTGGGTCCTGGGGGTCTTAGGATCTTAGGGTTTAAGGTGTTAGGCACAACGATTGCAAGGGCACTGGTCTGTGACGCAATAAATCTTGTGTGTATATAGTCATATGTAAGTATGTATGTATGTATGTATGTATGTATCCTGCATCTACATCTATATCTACCTGTATATATTTGCTGTATATTCCTTTATCTCTATATCTGTGTCTCAACATCTCTGTATCTCAATGCATCTATATCTATTTACCTGTATCTGTATCTGTGTATATACATCTGTGCAGATACATGTGTGTGTGTGTCTCCATGTGTATATCTGTGTATCCACCTTTACATGCACATAATATTGTAAATAAGTAAATAAATATACAGAAAGCGTCGCACTGCAGGCCCGAGCTTTGAAGCCTTCTGTTTTTCCATACTATCGCGAGCTTTGAAGCCTTCTGTTTTTCCATACT
>CAJNJA010055297.1:0-20100 GCA_905231915.1 Symbiodinium necroappetens | reverse complement strand
AGAACCCAATACCCCTTAAATAGGGAATATACCTCAAATTATAGGGGCCTTAATATTATGACTTAAGGTATATTCCTTAATTAAGGGGTATTGGGCTCTCCGTAAAACCCTAAACCGTAAATCCTAAATCCTGCTCCAAGATGAGTGGGTTAAAGCTTTTGGGGGCTCCGTTTCGGGGTTCCCTTAATTTAAGAGCTTCCTCAAGGTTTCCCGTAAGGGATCTATTCTATAAGGGTTCTCTATATATATATATATATGGATACATATATATATATATACATATATATATATATAGGATAATAGCTTCTTTGTCTTCAGGACTTGGGGTGCGCGGCTTGAGGGTTAGGGCTTCCGGCCGCAGGTTGCGGGTGTGCGGCTTGGGATTTAGGGCTTAGGCTGCCGTAGCCTCATGAATCGCACTGGAAGCGTGGCAATGGGCCTTCTTGAAGGCCTAAACCCTAAACCCTAAACCCTAAATCTAAACGCTAAACTTTAAGCCCTAAACCCTAAACAGTAAACCCTAAGCCCGAAAGCCTGTCCATCGCTGAACTTGAGGAAGACCCCTGTCATCAACGGCCCCGAGTCCGAACTCTGGAACCCAGAGAAGCCAATATCCCTTAAATTAAGGAATACACCTTAAATCTTATTAGGGTTCCTATTATAATTTAAGGTATATTCCTTAATATACCTTAAACCATAATATTAGGGTTCCTACTAGAATTTAAGGCATATTCCTCAATTAAGGGGTATTGGGTTCTCTGGGGAGAGAAGCCCTTCGGGGAAGAAAGCCGGGCTGGAGTTGTAAATCTCAAGCTTCTGCCCCCGTAGACGTCCTGCAGTTGCGACCCTACCCAAATCTAACGGCTTGAATAATCAGAATGGGTCTGGAGTATAGTACAATGTCGATAACTATGCGTGTGTGTGTATATATGTATATATAAAATTTACACACACACACACAAAAAAAAACTCTCTCTCTCTCTCTCTCTCTATGTATAAAAATATATATATACATACACATGTGGACTGTATGTGGGTCTTAGTGGCAATAACCTTACACCCTAAAACCGACCATGTCACAGGGGTCTATCGGTCATGCCGAGGGCACGTGACAGCGTGCATTTCGATGATCTGGTCGACAGTAAACCGGCGGCCGGCATAAGTCAAGACTCCATTCCTCGGTGTAGGGAGTTGTAGGGTTTTGGTTAATATACGGGATAATTAGAGTCGGGTTATGGGGTATAATATACACTATCATTAAAACAACCTCATGGGGGACAACTGGGCCTTGGAAAACAGATGTTTATCCACTGCGCCTGCCACAGGAAACAGGCTTCTTCTTGCAGAAGGTTGACAGCATCTTTGGCTTAGGGGCTGAGTACCCTAGCCCAAAAAAGGTTAACCTTTCAATTATGGTAGGACTATTTAAGCCCAAAAGTTAAAAGTTACCTGCTCGGCTACTAAGTTGCTCTTGCGTTTTGGTATTGCTTCAAACTGGGGCTTTGGACACGCTAGTCGCTGTTTTCGGCTTGGTGATGTTCTTGCAAGGGAAGTAGGAGAATGAAAGCAGCGCTGGCGAACCTTTCGGAAATACCTTGCCTGTCACACGAAACAGGGTTAAACACAGGATTGAGAATCTAAGGAAGCAAACCTTTGTGTGATTTGAGATGAGATGACATGAGATGGTATGGGATGGTATGCGATGATCTGAGATGGTATGAGATGATATGACATGGTATGGATGAGATGATATGTGACGATATGGGAGGATATGATATGACATGATGTGGTGAAAGCCGGAAGCGACAACTGGAAGATATAGGCCATTTCGAGCGAGGACATAAACTCTGAGTTTGCATCTGCCGAGTCCGAGAACTGTCATTGATCCCCGAAGGATTCAGAGTTTTCGGGCTCAACAATACGATTAACACATGGCAGGAAGTGCGCCCGTCGCAACTCCGACTAACAACCAACCGCTCAGAGACTGAAGGGAGTCCACGGCCCTACGCTTCATGACAGGAGAATATCACCATGCCCTTGCAAAGCAACATGCAGCCACGACCAAGCAAGACTAGCACAGAGTAACTGCAAACATGACAAGACGACCATGAAGGACAACAACAACAGGAAGACAAGCGTACTGAATCTTGAAACAGAGAACGTCATCATCCCCCACCCCCCAGAACAAGCCAGAACTAGGCGCAGTTATCCCCCACGTGCATAAACAAGGGACCCCCAAATTGGTATAGGAATTATACAGGCATTATTAACTAAGGCACCTATATTGAGGTTTGTAACTCCGATGGTGAGTCTGTGGGTTGAAGAGACTCTCTACGGTAGGGAATACCCCAAAGCTCTAACCCGAAACCCTAAACTGACACCCGCTTTCGAATTTTGGCCCACAATTTCGGCCCCCCCTAACCCCTAAGCCCCAAACCCCAAAAATTCTGCGCTCAGAGGGTTCAACCCGAAACACCTAAACGGTCCCGAATTGCGCCCGCGAACCCCTGAGCATTTTCTTCAACAAGATTTAAGGCTCAGGGTTCGGGGGTTTCGGTAAAAAAAACAACAGAAACAAGACAAAGAGCCACACACGCGAGAGAAAAGGCAAAAGGAAGCAACAATTTTACACCAGATTGGAGTCTACCATCAAGATGCCCTTTAATATAGCCTGAAAGCCCTCTCCTACACCTGAAACCTCAAAGCCCAAACCCTGAAGCCCTAAGGCCCTAAATACCCTGAAACCCTAAACCCAAAGCCTCATAAGAACCCTTGTGAAGTAACCCTAAACCCTCAACCCTAAGCCCTAAAACCCTCAACCCTAAAAACCCTAAACCCCAAACCCCAAACCCTAAAGACCCTAAACCCTAAACCCCAAACCCTAAAGACCCTAAACCCTAAACCCCAAACCCTAAAAACCCTCAACCCTAAAACCCTAAACCCTTGAACCCTTGAACCCTAAAACCCTAAACCCCAAAACCCTAAAACCCTGAAAGCCCTCAACCCTCAACCTGCCGGCTCGGACCCCTCGTTCCCTTTGGCGAAGCGCTCGCCCTTCGGCTCAACGAGCAAATGCACTCGCTCCCGGAGACCGATCTCCTTTTTAGGAATTTAGGGTTTTAGGGCTTTAGGGGTTAAAGGTTTAGGGGTTCTTTGCCCGGCTCTACCCATAGGCCCCTAAGTAGTTCCTTTTATGGTGTATATTTAGAATCCTATAAGGTAATCCCGATGTCCTCTCTCTTTTGGTTCTTAGTAGGGTTTAGGGTTTAGGGTTTTAGGGTTTAGGGTTTAAGGTTTAGGGGTTCTTAGTGGGGAATGGGGGAATGGGAGTTTTAGGAATTAAGGTGTAGGGCTTTAGGGTTTAGGGTTTAGGGTTTATGGGCGGATTAGGGTTTAGGGTTTAGGGGGATTAGGGGACGTCTAGAGGAGTTAGGATCTCCTCTCTTTGCTTCTTAGTAGGGAATGGGGGAATGGGATTTTTAGGAATTCAGGGTTTAGGGTTTTAGGGTTTAGGGTTTAGGGGTTCTTAGTAAGGAATGGTGGGAGTTAGGATTAGGGGGACCTTGGGGGGATATAGACCCTCTCAATAAGGTCCCCTTTAAGAGAGCTACAAATAGGGTTCAGAAGGGTCCCCTTCAAGGGGTCTCCCTAATACTACCTAGGACTTGCCCGGCTCTAGGTTGAGGGTTTATAAGGGTTTGGGGGTTTAGGGGTTAAGCGCTTTAGGGTCGTTTAGGAATTTAGGGTTTAGGGGTTCAGGGTTTAGGGTTTTAGGGGTTTTTTAGGGTTTACGGCTTAGGGTTTGGGTTTTGGGGTTATTTTAAGTTTTTTAGGGTTTGGGGTTTGGGTAATTGCAGGGATCTAGTCTGGGTGCGCTGGGTCTTCTAGCATTTCCGTAAAGACATTCAAGCTCTTCTCCCTGCTGGTGTTAGGGGTTTCGGGTTTCGGATTTCGGATTTCGGGTTTACGGTTTAGGGTTTATAGGGTTTAATTAGCCTCCGCCAGCGACCCCACCCACCCGCCCAGGTACGAATCATTTCCACTTCATGAAAAAGTCGCGCCGGGCAGACACTGGACAAGGCAGTTACTCCTCTTCCTGTAGATTCAAAAACAAGCATTCTCACGTCCCCGAAGCTGGTGACGGAGCGCTACTACAGTCCATTGAAGTATAACATATCATATATAGTAAACCCAACCTATAGTATCTGGTATACATATACATATATATCTATATGCATACATACACATATAAGTATGTATATGTGGATATATCTATGTATATACAAATATACCTATCTAGTTATTTTACATTTACGATCATAAAAAAATACAATCTACAGAAACTACATACATACAACAGTATAACAGTATGATGCCTCTTTTCTTGTAGGTTGGTCCCTAAACCCTAAACCCTAAACTTATAAACCCTAAACCGTAACCTGCCGAGAACGCCGCTGACCATTTGCATGGGCGCTCGAGGCTCCGACCGAGGCCCCCGGCCGAGCGTCCCGTCAGAACGGTGCGGGAGGGTAAAGCCTCCCGGTATACGAGGACTGTAGTGACCCAGCTCCGCCATTGACCTCTCCGCCGTTAGGCAGCAAAGATGACCCAAAGCCCGCACCGTTTCTGGGGGGGTACCCCCAAGCATCAACACACGCGAAGATGGTGTTGTACCCGCCTCCCAGCACGCAGTGCACCAAGTGTCAGCTCTTGGAGGACTTCGCGAACATCAGCGATGACAGCAAGATCGATCTCGGATTCAGTGTTGCAGTCGAGCAGCGCAAAGCGGCCATGGAGGTTCGACCACGTCGTCCCCGTGCACCAGGGTCTGGAGGGCCAAGCCCAGATCCTCCAGGCCCTCTGCCTGGAGTGTCACCGGACCAAGACGCTGCTGGAGTCCTCCCGCACCGCCTGCCTGGAGAGCCGCTTGCAAACGCAGGCGTCGGGTGCTGCTGATTTTTGGCTCCCGCTACAAATGTGACTCCTGTTCATGTAACATGCAGGTCACAGTCCCACTGCAGCAGCGTGCACGTTCCTTGTAAAGACCAAAGCCACAAAGACTGCTGCTTCTGACTTGTGTGCCTGGGCGCCGCCCCCTGCTACTCAGAATCTCCTGTCGCTGTTCGTTAATTTTTGGTTTCTTAGACTTCCAGTCCAGTCATGAGGCCTTTTCGAAATCGGTGCGCTGGCTCGGCCACACGTCGATCAGTGGGCTTTGTTGGCGGGTGCACAACGCTGCGAGAAAGCCACGTCTTGCCGCGGAAGTTCCTATGAACCCCCTACATAAATCGTTCGAAGCCCTAAACCCTGAGCCGTAAAGCGTGCAACCCTTACATAAACCCTACATCCTTAAACCCTAAACCCCTAAACCCTAGACCCCGTTTAGAGGAACCTCCACAGAGCCCCTACATGAACCCTATGAAGCCCCAGAAGCCCCTAAACCCTAAACCCCAAGACCCCTAAACCCTAAACCCTACACCCCTAAACCCCCTAAGCCGCCTAAGCTAAACCCTAAACCTCTAAACCCTGAAACCCTAAACCCTAAACCCCTGAAGCCCCAAACCCTAAACCCCTAAACCCCCTAAACCCCCTACACCCCCTAAGTGAGGCTCTGTCCGGGCTGGTGAATCAGCTGCTCCCAGCTTCGCCAAAGGCGAGCTCGGGCCTTCGCCAGTGGACGCAGGAGCTAAAGGGGTGCTCTTTAGGGTTTAGGGTTTAGGGTTTTAGGGTTTTAGGGTTTAGGGTTTAGGGTTTGGGGTTTAGGACTTTAGGGTTTAAGGTTCAGGGTTTAGGGCCCAAGGGGTTTTTTAGGGAATGATGGGCTTCCTTAGAGGCTTCCTTAAAGGGTTTAGGGTTTAGTTAGGGATAAGGGTCTACTTGAGGAATCAGGGAGGGGCTTTATGCAGGCTTCTTCTTTAAGAGTTCGGCTATGGGGATTTAGGGGTTTTAGGGCTTTGGGGTCTAGGACGAAGGTTACTGTTTACAGGGCTTCGGGTTTAGGGTTCAGGGAATACTATCCATCTTTATAATGGGCGTTTACGGTTTATAGGAATTCGGGTTTAGGCTTTTGGGAACATCATCCATCTTTATAATGGGCCCCCAAAAATTTCGTCTTGCAGCCACCACCATTACCCAAACCCCTGGGAGGATCTGACAAGTAGATCCCTTAAGTGGTACAGCCTTTAGTAGCATAGGGTCCCAAACAGGTTTGCTTGGGTGCTGCTTAGTGTTTTTGGCGTGTCTCCGACTTTTTTCTTTAAAAAATACGGATAGGTATTTGCACGAAACATGGTTTTTTTGCATATCCACTAAGCAGAGTAGAGATACTTAAGGATAAGGGGACTGAGTAACTAGTATTATCAATATCAGGGTAGCTGCACTTATACTTATTGTACTCATAACTTTACGAAAACCCTAAACCCTAAACCCTGGACCCTAAACCCTAAACCCCTAACCTACTTATTGTACTTATAATACAACCCATGATCCTCCCCAGGAGTGGGCGAAAAGCGCCAGCTTTGGTGGAGACATGGAGGCTGCATCTCCGGTCAGTGGATGAGAGGGTTGTGGGAGTTGCGTGGGAGGGCTGCATTGGGATTTGGTCTTTGGGGTTTAGGGTTTGGGGTTTAGGAGTAAGGTTTTATAGGGTTTGGGCTTTAGGGTTTAGGGTTTGGGATTTAGGCTTTAGGCTTTCGGGATTCAGGTGGGGTTTGGGATAGTACATGCGCTGCTTGAAGGCACAGAAGACTTTGTAATCCTTTGTAAACAAGTATCCTTCAGCAAGGTTGTGCTCATTCCGTGCTCTGAACCTCCAGGTAGATCCAGAAACCCGTAACCCGTAACCCGTAAACCCTAAGCCCTAAACCCGCAAATCCTAAACCCAAAACCCAAAACCCTAAACCCAAAACCCTGAACCCTAAATCCGTAAACCCTAAACCTCTAAACCCGTAAACCCTAAACCCTAAACCCCTAAACCCTAAACCCTAAGCAGAATTCCCAACTCTTGGACTGTCCTTGGAGTCCCGGATGCACCGCGCGTTGGTTTAGCAACCCATGATGGGCTTATGGTTTAGGGTTTAGGGCTTAGGGTTTAGGGTTTCGGTGTACTGTTTAGGGAATAGGGTTTCGATTTAGGGTTTAGGGCTTCGGGTTTCAGGACTAAACTCCTGACCGTCGATCTTAAGCGATCATAAATGACCCGAAACCCTAAACCCCTAAACCGTTTGTCCCGAAATCACGCTGAAAGGGGTTCTTGAAATAGCTGCGACAACTGCCTCTGAGCTGTACAACTGTTGGTTCTGGCATGCTGAAGCCTGACTAATATGCAGGGCTCCCGAATGAATTCTTATACCAGAATACACCCCAAAACTATTCGATGGAATCTGTAACACTATGCTATACCTCAAAGTCGTATTTTATAGATTTCTAATACTATAATGTCAACAGAAATCTAATATACTATAAAAAACCTGAAAGCCTTATTCTACAGAATTCGAATTTCGAATAATATAGTAAACCTCAAATCCCCACACAATAGATTTCGAATACTATAATATACCTCAAAGCCCTCTTCAAAAAGAAATCAAACACTAACATATACCTCAAAGCCCTATTCAATAGAGTTCAATTGCTATAATATACCTCTAGGCCCTCTTCAATAGAAACCTAATGCTCTAACATACCTCAAAGCCTTATTCTATAGACTTCTAATACTATAAAAGACCTCAAAGCCCTCTTCAATAGAAATCTAATACTATGATGTACCTCAAAGCCCTCTTCAATAGATATCTACTACTATAATATACTGCAGAGCCCTATCCAATAAAATCAGAATACTATTATATGCTAAACTCCTGCTGAAGTAAAGCCTTGCTAGATCATACTGCACAAGTCAAGTTAGGCGTAGTTACCTTCTTCATAGTCCCAGCTACTAAGTCCCATGGTCCTTGAAGCTAGGACCCCAATATGCGAAAGCCCCTGGGCTTCAAGACCATAACACTGGCGCTTTAACAGGTAAAAGTGAGTTCGGGGGTATATTACAAGAGCCCCAAGCCCTAAACCCGGATCTCAAAACCCTAAGGGAGCCCCAAAACCCATAATACAGGGGCCTTGCGTAGACTAGCGTTTGGGCATTGGGGGCAGATATCAGTAGCACTGGACCGTTGAAAGCCCTGGAGGCGGGGCCTTTGAGCAGCGTGGTGCCCGTGGTGTCCAACGTCACTGCCAAGATCCCTGCTTAGCTTAGGGACGTTTGGGGTTTAGGGTTTAGGGTTTAGGGGGTCGGGTTTAGGAACCTTTAGGGCTTCGGGTTTGGGGGTTTGGGGTTCAGGGGTTCAGGGTTCTGTTTGTTAGGGTAAAGCCCTGGATTGGAAGGCATTGAAACAGAGGATGTTTGTTCATCAGGGCTCTACAGTAGAGTTAAACAGTGGTGTTAGATTCATTTGTTCTTGGTAGCCATTCACGCATTGTACGGGCCTCTTTGTGTGCATTTGGCTTCAAGTGGGGTTTCGGGCTTAGGGATCAGGTTTGAGAGCTTCGCGCTGTGGGTGCATGGCTTCGTTCATGATGAAATTCAGAAACGACCAGTCCTGGATCAAAGCGCCTCCACCCTTTTCTTACGGCTGATGATATAACTCCTGCATTGCCCACAATAAGGAATATATACCATAATTCCGATAGTTTAGGGTCCCTAAGGTAATGCAGGGCTCATTTCATCAACAGTAGTTGTCGAGTTGAGGCTTTAGGGTTCAGGGTTTTTCATTCATGTCGACCTGAAGGCCCAGAAGCTGTAAATTAGCGAGTTCGGGTTGAGGGTTTAGGGTTTGGGGTTTCGGTTTAGGGTTTAGAGTTTAGGGTTTGGGTTAAGGGTTCTGGGTTGAGGGTTTGGTGTTCGGTGTTGAAGTTGGATTGGGGTTTAGGGCTTTAGGGTTTTAGGGCTTAGGGTTTTAGGGTTTTTAGGGTTTAGGGTTTCAGAGTTTAGGGTCTGGGATTCAGGGTGTGGGGTTTAGAGTTTAAGATTATCACTTGGGGTTTAGGTTTTTAGGGCCTCCTGAAATCAAGCCATCCAGTATTCTACGTACTCTTACCACAAGTAACACCGTAAGCATCTTATTTGCAGTCCATGGAGCCGTCCTCTGAAACTTTGCAGCACCCCCCCGCCCCCAACTCGTAAACCTTGAGAACCTCGACCCCCAGGATTTTTTAAAGCCCAAATCAACCCAAGCCAGCACACGGCCTCTGTTTTTATTTGCTCTCACTGCAGATTCCTAAAATCTAAATCCAAAATCTAAAGTTTTAAAACCCCAAACCCTTACACCGTAAACCCTAAACCCTACTAAGAGCCTCGTTGAGCAGAGAAGCTTCAATGTCTGTCCCCCTGGTGTCTACAGAGCCCTGGAAGCCTAGACCCCAGACTCCTTAAAAGCCACTTAAAGAAGAGCTTAGATCAAAAGCCCTACAGTAGAATTCCCAAAGTGGGAAACCCAATAGCCTCAATCCTTAAGAGTAATGTATAGGGAATCCAAGCACTAAGTGTCCTTAATCCGGTTTCCAACTTTCTGGGCTTTACTGTAGGCCCGGTAAGCCCCCACAAACGTATCAGACCCACAAGACTTCTATTCAGAGCCCCCGTCAAGAATTTACACCTCCGTTATTTTCCGAGGACCAGCCCCCTGGACTGAAAAGGAAGAATGAAGCGAAAGCCCCCGCGCCCTAAACGCCGGAAGCCCTAAACCACAAAAGAGCCGTGAGCCCTAAACTCTAAACCTCAAGCCCGAAACCCCAAGCCCCAAACCGCGCCCAAACCCCAAACCCTAACTGCCGAGGACCAGCGCCACGGACAATGAGCCCTGCATGGGCCCGAGCCGGACCATTGCTACTTCCAGGCCTTCTGATGATGGTTCCTTTAGGGGTCCTTTACAGTAAACCCCAAAAAAGTTGGAAACCGGATCAAGGACACTTAGTGCTGGGATTCCCTCTATATTGCTCTTAAGGATTGAGGCTATTGGGTTTCCAACTCTTGGGCTTCTACTGTAAGGGTTCTTTGGGGTTCTCCAGGGGCTGTGCAAAGCTTCTATCAGGGTTCTTTGGGGGTTTCTACGGGGGGGTCTAGAAGGAGTCTATATGGGTTCGTTTGGGGGCTCTAGAAGGAGTCTATATTATGGGTTCTTCTTGGGGGGTTCTACAGGGGTTCCGGAAAGAGTTTATGTGAGTTCTTGTGGGGTCTGTGGCGTTCTACAGCGGTTCTATACGGACTCTGTAGCAGTAGGGGTTCTTTTGGGGGCTCTACACAGTTGCTATGAAGATTCTATAAGGGCTCTTTGGCGGCTGGTTCTATAAGGGTTCTATACAGGTACTTCGGCAAGCTTTGGGATTCAATAGGGCTTCGCGTGACAACGCATTGGAAGTGACTTTCACGCTACAGTGAAAACCCTGTATATGAACCCCGTTCGGCGAGAGTAGCCTACGCTAAGTTTCTTAATTTCCCATTACGTCTGATTTGGTCGGCCACGCCGCTAGGGTAGGCTAAGGTTCCTAACCACGTCCTTACCAAGAGCACGACGAATACCTCGACCCAAAATGGCCATGGTACCTGGACGGGTTGCCCTCAACCCCCGGGCCTGGCATGTTGGGTCTTCCCTAATCAGCAATCAGTCTTTTCGAGCCTAAATGGAGGCTCAACCACCGAAGTAACAACCTTCCACCCCTCTGTCCGCCCTAATCCGCTTCGTATTTGAACCTTCCACAAATCGCTTATTCGTAGAGGAACCTTCCACAATGCCTTCAAACGACTTCCCAAACTCTCGCCGATTTCTTGCAAAACCCCTTGCGATAAGAACCTTAAACCCCCTTAAGGTTCTTAACTCGAGAAACCCTCCTTCCCCAACAGCGGATTGGCACGGTGTTTGCACCTTCCACAATGTCTTCGGGCGACTTCCGAAACATTCCCTGATGTTTTGCAAAAACCCTCGAGTCAAGAACCTTAGCCCCGCTAAGGTTCTTAACTCGAGGGCCTTGTCGGAGAATGGAGTCGGGAGCAGTTCTGGACCTACCCCGCCTTCTCTCTGTAGGCATCTCAAGCCCCAAAAACGGTACTTTTTTTTGAAGCCGGGATGGTCGCCAAGCAGGAAAGGTGCTTGTTTTGCCTTTTCCAGGCTTCTCCAGCCCCAAAAACGTTGTGAGAACTGGTAAGAAACTGGCACCCATGACAGCACCGCGCAAGAGGGGTTTCGAGCCACTGCTCTTGGGGATGTGAAACAGGCGTCAAACCACTGCCCTTCTTGGTTTTCCAGGCTCTGCCATATGAGTCTGCTTCATCTCATGTAACTAATACGGTTTAGGGTTTTGGGTTTAGGGTTTAGGGTTTAGGGGTTTAGGGGTTTAGGGGTTTAGGGGTTTAGGGGTTTAGGGGTTTAGGGGTTAGGGTTTAGGGTCTGTAACTAACACATTGACCACCATCCGCCAAATTCAGAACCCTAGCTCCGCTAAGGTTCTTAGTTCCGGTGTTTTCAGAACAAACGAACCAGAAAATTAAGAACCAGACCCCGAAAACTAGGGTACCCTAAGGTTCTTAATTTTGAAGAACCTGAATATCATGAATCCCGCCGGGGGTAGGGGCTAAGGTTCTCAAACAGTGGGTTTTATACCGTGCTTCCACTGTAGTTGCGGGCGTTTTTCATGTAGGGTCTCGGGTTTAACGTAGAAGATAGTAGAGGTTTGTTTGAATAACTGGTAATTTTTGAACGCTCTTTCCGGCACTTGCGTAGTTATGTATATATATATATATATAGAAGAGCTTTCGCCCTCCCACCCCCTTCTAATCAGCACCACCCTTAAACTAGGATGTTACCGTGGTCTAGGGTTTTCCTGGATGTACCATAGCTTCAGCTCGAAGAATGTCGCAGATGTAGCAAGCGATCTACAGCCCATCGGTCGGCGGCCGTAGACACCGAGAAACTTAAACCCTAAACCCCATAAGCCCTAAACCCTAAAAGCCCTAAACCCCATAAGCCCTAAACCCTGTAAGCCCTAAACCCTATAAGCCCTAAACCCTATATGCCCTAAACCCTAAGCCCTAAGCCTTATAAGCCCTAAACCCGATAAGCCCTAAACCCTATAAGCCCTAAACCCTATAAGCCCTAAACCCTAAGCCCTAAGCCTCTTATACCGAAAAAGCTAAACCTCAACCTTTCAAGCCTCTACAACCCCAAACCCTGACAGGAGGACCGTTGTAGAACTTTTATGAGCTACTCATGAGCCCTGAATCGGACCCTGAATAGAATCCTTACAAAACCCATACCCCATATAACCCTTCTTGTGTTGATCCCTCATAGAGGGACGCGTTTAGAATGCTTCTAGACTAGACTACTTATGGAACCTTTGTAGAACCCCAAGAGACTCCGCTACAGGACCTGTGGTAGGCTTAGGTGTCGGACGAAAGATGATGAGTGTGTTTCAGTACCCATGAAAACCCGACAAGCCCTTATGAAACCCTTTGTAGAAACCGTTCTGGAATCCATAAAGGACCCTTTGTGAAAGCCCCCCCCCGCCCCCCCACCTCCGCACCCTTCCTTGCCGAAGGTTCAGTGTGGCTCCTTCGTCGGAGCCCTCGGATAGCTTGGGCAGCTAGGCCATCCTTGTTAACGCCGTGTTAAACGGGTCTCGGGATCAGATCTCCGGGAGTTGTCCTTATTTCTTTCTTTTTTTTTTGGCTTTTGTTTTTAATTGAGGGAGGGGGTCGTTTGTGTTTGCTTCCCTTAGATGCGTTGCCCATATACAGCCCTTATAGAGCCCCCTGACAGGAATCTTGAAACCCTTCATCCCCAACGCCTCTGATAGCCGTAGTTCCAAAGTAGGCTGTTTGCACTGCTAGATCCCACAGTCGGGTCTGTTTGCATATTTGGAGCCTTAGGGTATCAAAGTTTTCAGCCCGACTGTAAACCGCGCTAAACCCCTAAAGCCCTAACCCTAAACGTTAACCCCCCAAACCCCAACCGAAACGATAAACCCTGAACCCTAAAGGCCTAACCCTAAACCGCCTAAACCCCATGCCCCAAATCCCCGGAGCAAAGGCATTGAAACCGACCGCTTCGCCACCACTCGGCTGCGGGCCGGGAAGTCACGGATGCTGGGTTCTTTTTTAAGAACTTTTGGGGTTTAGGGTTTAGGGTTCAGGGTTTAGGGCACTTTTTGGGCTTTAGGGTACGAGCTTTGCTGAAGGTACCATGACAGGGATCCCAAACCTTAAGCCCTAAAACCCTAAATCCTAAACCCTACCCCCCCAAACTTTAAACCCTAAAGTACCCTGAACCCTAAACCCTAAAGCCCTAAACCCTAAAACGCCCCAAAAAGCCCTTAAGCCCTAAACCCTACAGCCCCAAAAAGCCCTAAAGCCCTGAACCCCAAACCCTAAACCCCCCCAAAAACACCCTTCACAAGAACCCTAAACCCTACAAGCCTTAAAGCCCTGAACCCTAAACCCTAAACCCCCCCAAAAACCCTAAACCCTAAACTCCAAAAAAACCCAAACCCCTAAACCTAGAACCCTTTATGGTCCCTTTAAGGAACCCTAAACCCTAAACCCCCCCAAAAACACCCTTCACAAGATCCCTAAACCCTAAACCCCCAAACCCAAACCCCTAAACCCCTAAACCTAGAACCCTTTATGGTCCCTTTAAGGAACCCTAAACCCTAAACCTCCAAAAACGCCCTTCACAAGATCCCAGGATGTCAGTGGAGCTGCCGGATTGGACCGGCCACTTGGTGGAGTAGGAAGGTTTGGGGTGTGGAGCGTAGGCTTTGGGTTTTGGGTTTGGGGTTTAGGGTCTGAGGTTAAGGCTTAGGGTTTAGGGTTTTGGGTTTTAGGGTATTTAGGGCTTTAGGGGTTTAGGGGTTTAGGGTTTTAGGGGTTTTAGGGTTTTAGGGGTTTTAGGGTTTAGGTTTTAGGGTTTAGGGCTTACGGGGGTACGAGAAATAGAGCCTTAGCATTGTTAAGTCACTGTACACAATGAACGTTTCTCATTATCAACTGCTTCTTATAATTGCACAGCGGGGTTTAGGCTTTAGCGCTTAGGTTTAGGGTGTACGGCTTCAGTGGGGCCCTTCGAGGATCCTTGCCACAAGGGCGGGGGGCGCGCCTTCTTCTGGGTTTCCCTAAGAGGGACCCTTGCTTAGAGAACTCCTAAAACCTTACTAAACCCTACTAAACCCTATTGAACCTACTGAACCCTGAGCTGCCCTTATGGGGTTTGGCCGTCCTGTTTCGGGGCTTGTGGGCTTATGGGGTTTCGGTAAAATCTTGGAAACTCGAGGGTTGTCTTACGTTAAGGCCCTATACGGGGGGGGGGGAGGGGGTTGGGTTGCTTAAAGGATCATGGGACTTCTGCAAGAAAGATATATCCTAACCCCTAAACTCTAAACCCCCAAACCCAAAACCCCAACTGGGGACTTTTGATGATGACGCATCCCGCTACAAACCCTGAGTAATGCTCCCCTGAGTGTGGGGCCCGAGGATGAGCAAGTTTCAGGCCATGTCGTGAACAGCATAAATCCCAAACCCCTAAATAGCCTAAGGCGCTGAACCCTAGACCCTGATCCCGAAATCGCCTAAACCGCCTAAAACCCCTGCACCCTAAGCCCTACTAAACCCTAAACCCTACTAAACCCCACTACACCCTACTAAACCCTACTAAACCCTGCTAAGCCCTACTAAACCCTACTAAACCCTACTAAACCCGGCTAAACCCTACTAAACCCTACTAAACCCTACACCCTAGAACCCGAACTACTCATTCTCAAAGGGTCCATGGTCAATTAGGGTCCCTGTTTAGGGTTCCTGTAATCAAGGGTTCCTATGGTTTCTATAGGGTTCCTATAAGGGTCCTATAAGGGTTCTATACGGTCTATACGGGTAGTTCTCTAAATTAGGGTCCCCTCTTTCTGTCCCCAATGTGGTACGGCACCCTTACCAGAAAGGACCCCAAAAGATACCCTAATTTAGAAAACTACATGTGTCGTATATATTCAGGCTTCACAGCGGTTCCTACGTGGGGGTTTAGGGTTTAGGGTTTAAGGCCAAAGCATACAGTATCATGCTGAACCTGAAACCCTAAGCTCCTAAGCCCAAACTAGGACACGTCGTGAACACGAGCTACCTCCGGATGATCAGTTTCAGCCTCCACCTGCTGGTTCTGCTCACCTGCTTGGGCTATGCTTCCGACCTCGTCACCAACAAGTGCTCGGGGCTTTCAACACGGTTTAGGGTTTAGGGGTTTAGGGTTTAGGGGTTACGGGGTTTAGGGTTTAGGGTTTAGGATTTCAGGTGCAGGGTTTGGGGTAGGCACTTTAAAGTTGCCCAAATGTCCTTCAGGATTTAAGTTTTACGGTTGTCGCTTGGCTTTGAGAGGCTCTTGCACAAGGATGGGGCGGACGGCTGCAAGGGATTGGCGGGTTTTGTAGATGGGTTTAGGGTCCCTAAACCCTAAGCCCTAAACCCTAAGCCCTACACCCTAAGCCCTAAATCCCCAAACCCTAAATTGCCCTAAACCCTGAACCCTAAACCCTAAACCCTAAACCCTAAGCCCTAAACCCTAAACCCTGAACCCGTGGGATGGTCTCTTTTAAGGGTTTGCAGCTCGGCCGCTGTTTTTGGTAGCAGTTTTGAGGGGCTCAGGGGTTTGGAGTGGCGGCCTTAAGTTCGGTAGAGATGCGCTGCGCAAGGTTTGGGGGGTTTAAGGGGTTTAGGGTTTGTAGGGTTTTGGGGGTTTCGGGTTTAGGGGTTTGGTAATTTGGGGTTTAGCAATTTAGGGTTTAGGGGTTTCGGGTTTGGGGCTTAGCAATCTAGGGCTTAGGGTTTAAGTAGTGGTTTAGGGCTTGGGGTTTAGGGTTTATAGGGTTTAGGGTGCACTGAGGCAACTTCCGCGCTTCAGTAGGTCTTCGGACTAAAGGCCCGGATTTTCGGACTAAAGGCCCGGATTTTCAACCCGGTCCGAAGCCTCTAAACCAGGTCGGAGGGACGACTTCATGATGGCTATTGCTCAGCAGTCGGATATAATCAGATCTCCGAGTTCAGAACAGAAAAGGAGGTAAACCCTAAACCCTAAACCCTAAGACCCTAAACCCTAAACCCTAAGACTGCCGCAACCATGAGCCCCAGAGACTCTTCTGAAAGGGAGCCCTCCCTCCGAGAGCCCGGTGCTTCAAGCAGTGTAAGGCCTTTAGATTTTGAGTGCTTTTTAGGTGTAGGGTTTAGGGTTTAGGGATTTTTTGGATTTGGGTTTAGGGTTTAGGGTTCAGGCTTTAACCACCCTAGACCCTCAGCCCTAAACCCTACTAAGCCCTAGACCCTAGACCCTAAGCCCTAAACCCTGACCCCTAAACCCTAAACCCTGAACCCCTAGAGCCTAAACCCTAAACCCGAGCCGCTAAACCCTAAACCCCTTAGCCCTAAGCCCTGAACCCCTAAACCCTCAACCTAAGCCGCTAAACCCTAAACCCCTTAAGCCTTAGCCCTAAACCCTAAACCCTAAACCTAAGCCGCTAAACCCTAAACCCCCTAAGCCCTAAGCCCCACAAGGTACCCGAGCGCTGTGATGCTGTTTAGCTGGCCCATCTTCTTCGCCAGGCCCGGGCGCCTATGAGGGGTTTAGGGTTTTAGGGGTTTAGGGGTTTAGGGGTTTAGGATTTTTTAGGGTTTCGGATTTAGGGGGTCTTAGCAGGACAAGTTTAAGGCTGTTTCAGGGCTGTTGGGAATGTGGCCGGGCTGAATCTGTTCTGTATATGAGGGCTTTGGTGAGCGTTTACCTCGCTTCTTTGGAATATCCTGCTAACAACACGCTTGCGTCACACAGGATTTTACAAGGGTTTGCGCGCGGTAAAGTTTAAGGTTTACTAAAGGACCTAAATTATTACTTAAAACTATTTTGGGGCTTCCTTCTTATGACTTTTGTAAAACATACCCCCCAAAACCCTCTTCTAAAAAGAAACATATGGTCCTTACATTGGGCCTTCGGGTTGGGGTCTGAAACTTCGGAGCATACGGTTTGGACGTTCTAGGGTTCCGCGGAGGGTTTAGCGACAGTGTCTAGGGTTTAGGGTTCCCTAAACCCTAAACCCTAAAGCCTAGGGGGTATTAGGGTTGTAAGCTCAGGGGGTTTCGGGATTCCTCTCCCTAAACCTCCAGAGCATGAAGCCCAAAGCCCGCTAAACCCTAAACCCTACAGCCTAAACCCTGAACCCTTCCACCCAAAACCCTAAACCCTAAACCCGCAACTCCTAAACCCTAAACCCTAAAACCCTAAACCTTGAGCCGACAAAACAAGCGCCACGACCCGAAACCCTTCAAAAGCCGCTAAACTCCTGAACCCACGAGCCCCAAGACCCTAAAACCCCTAAACCCAAACAGCCCCTTCCAGGGTTTAGGATTTAGGGTTTAGGGTTTAGGGTTCAGGGTTTAGGGTTTAGGGTTTAGGGGGACCCCCCTTGGTAGAGTTCTAAGAGCCTTATGCCTGGGCCCAAAGAGAGGAGAGAGGCTCCGACGACCCTGAAGGAAGTCCGCGGTTTAGGGTTCCGGGTTCAGGGTTTAGGGTTTAGGGTTTAGGGTTAAAGTTAAGGAACCCTCATACGAGCCCCGAAGGTAGCCGAAGAGTCGACCAAAAGCCCTAAGCCCTAAACTCCCCTAGACCCTAAAAAACCCCAGAGCCCCTCAAGCCCTTAACCCAAAGCCTTCGAGCCTCTCATTCCATACTCGGGTTTGTAATCAGAACCAACCCAACAAGTAGGTTAGGGTAGTTTAAGGTAGACCCTATAACCCTATATGGAGGATCATGATCATGGGATTTAGCAGTAAGTCAGGGTACATTCGTAAAAGCCCTCGTTACCAAGTGCCATGGTCCTTTAAGTAGACCCTAAACGGCCCTAAACCCTAAACCCTAAGCCTTAAACCCTAAACCCTAGACCCTAAGCCCCTAAACCCTAGACCCCAGACCCCAGACCCGAAACGGCCCTAAACGCTAAACAGGCTTGGGGGTATGGCCTGCGCCATTTACTCGGCGCTGCTCTTTCTTAGCATGTCCCGGGGCTTGCTGAGCCCTGGGAGAAATGGAAGGGTGTAAGAAGGGTTTGGGTTCAGGTGTTTAGGGTTTAGGGTGACAGGGTTCCTTTAAGGTTCCTTTAAGGTTCCTTTAAGGTTCTTTAAGGTTCCTTTAAGGTTCCTTTAAGGTTATGTCGGATGTTTTTGTTGGAGGGTGGGTTCGGGGTCGAGGATTCGGGCTTAGGGCTTAGAGTTGAGGATTTTGTTGTTTGTTGAGTGTTTGGGGTGTAGGGGGTGTGTAATTGGGGTTTGGGGACTTTCTCTGGATTGCTCGCGGCCTAGGTTCTGTAAAAAAGCGCTAAGCCCCAACACCCAAAACCCCAAAACCCAGATAAACCCTTAAGCCCTAAACCCGGGAAGCACAGTGCGTCCCGCGGAGGGGCGCTTTCAAACGGAGTCAACCGCAGGCTTCTGGTTTTGCAGTGTTTGAGCTCATCGAAGTAGCAAGCTCTCATCCCGAAACCAGCTTATGGACCGCTACCTGATAGAATGGAACCACAAGGGTGACGGCTGAGAGGAAGGTTTGTAAGCGTTTGGTGGGAGATGCCTGAAAATGTGTATCGCGGAGTTTTCTGTGAAACTTAGTGATTGCTGCCAAGATGCCTGCCTACATGAGCTTTCTAACCTACTGCTGGGAGGAAAGAAGGCCTTCAAAAGAAACAGCCCTAAACCCTAGACTGTAAAACCCCTAACCCCTCAACCCTCAACCCTAAACCCCAAACCCTTAAAACCCTGAACCATCCGAGGAGCCTCCTCTCGCGTTGCCTGCCGAAGCACGGGCGAAACCTTTGGTTCACCTTCCTCGACTCGCACAAGGCGAGGTTCTAGGTTCGTGGCACGAGGGCCTTCTGGGGGTGTAGGGGTTGAGGGTTTAGGGGTTAGGGGTTTAGGGCCTTGTAGGGTGTAGGGGTTTAGGGGTTTAGGGGTGTAGGGGTTGAGGGTTTAGGGGTTAGGGCTCTAGGGCCTTTTTTGGGGCTTTAGGGTGTAGGGGGGTTTTAGGGGTTCAGGGGTTTAGGGTTGAGGGTTAAGGGTTTAGGGGTTTAGGGCCTTCTAAGGTTGAGGGGTTTAGAGTTTAGGGTTTAGGAGTTTAAGGGGAGGATCATGGGACCGGGTCAGCAAGGTTGTAAGTAAGTACCTCAATTGGAGTTCTTGTCAGGTTGTTTTTTTTGAGGGTGGGGTTGGGGGGGGGTGGTGAGTTGGGGTCTGGGGTCCAGCGCCTAGGGTTCAGGGTTTCGGGGTTCGACGGTTTGGGCTTTGTGGTAGAAGTAGTAGCGCGTCGAGGGCTGGCGTGTAGGGCCCGGGGGGGTTTGATGTTTTTGGCTGCAGGGATAGGCCATACCGTAGCCACCGAGTAGAACCCTGAACCCTTTTGCTGCCATGACGACATCAGTACCACAGACTGCTGTTGATTTCATACATTAACCCAGTGCGTAGTTATCTAAATTAGGATTCGTTTAGCACATTCGGGTCCAGCGGCACACATCCGCATGAATTTGGCATCGCTTTGGCATTCTTGCCTAAAGTGTATGGCAATTACATATTCGTGCAGCCACTATGAAATTCAGCGATACTCTCTCAAATCTGTCAGGACTTGCACATCGAGTGTGGGAAGGCCAGTCGCTGATGCTTGTTGTCTCAGAAACTCCACCCCTCTGTTTAGTTGACCGATTCCTACAAAAGGTTCATTCAAGGTGAGTGAGAGAGGGTTTGATAGGGGGTTTAGGGTTTACAGTTGGTGTAGGCTTGATTGTGTATTTGCCCGCCAGAACAGGAAAAGCAAGCACCAACCACACAAGCACAACCTGTGCTCACCCCCATCCCATCAGACCAGCAGAAAAGCACTAACCTAGACGGGAGGGATGCGCTGGCCCTACGAGCAGCCAGCGCAACCAAACAGGCACGAACAAAAATAAGTCATAGAATTCCTTTCTACTTCATTCTAGTCCGCGCAAAACTGTACCATACTGTCCTGTTACTACACGATACTGTATATATTATATTATATTATATTA
>CAJNJA010055286.1:0-13375 GCA_905231915.1 Symbiodinium necroappetens | reverse complement strand
GCAGGAGGAGCAGGAGGAGGAGGAGCCGCAGCAGCAGCAGCAGCAGCAGCAGCAGCAGCAGCAGCCGTAGTGGTAGTGGTAGTGGTAATGGTAGTCGTAGTAGTCGTCGTCGTAGTGGCGGTAGCAGTAGCAGCAGCAGCAGTCGTCTTCGAAGTCGTAGTACGTCGTAGTAACTCTCCAAGTTTTAAGGAGGTTGCTCCCGTGCTCCGAGGAAGCCATCCCGCGGCTTTCCCGACTGCTGCCAAATGGGGAGGTACCCACGGATCTGGAGGCAGCACGCGGCCCAGGCTCTAGAGACTCTAAAGGCCGATGCCTGAATTAAGGGTTTCAGAGTTCAGGGTTGAAGACTTACTTGAGAAGTGGCTGCAGTGGGAAGCGAGCGATAGGTGTTTCATGGAGCGCAACCCGGGAGGCTGATCTATTGAGGAGCTTTGGAAAAACAGAAGTCTCGGTATGGCCAAACCTTGAGTTCTAAACCCGAAGCCAGCAGGAAGCCTCGCACCTTCCTAAGGCGCGCAACAGATCTCGTAGCCAGCTCTTCGGCATTCCGCAGGCCATGGCCTCAGAAAGGAGAGTAGGTCAGCTGTAACCTTTTCCCGGAGTTTAGCCACCAGGCTTCGAGTCGACAAGGGCTTCGGCAGGGTTTGAGATGTAGGTTGGTTAGGGTTGATACTAGTAGTTTATGTAGTTTATGTTTTGCTTTAGGCTTAGAGCTTGCATGTAGGCGGGGTTTAGGCTTGGGTGTAGGGTTAAAAGAACAGGTAAACGTTGGAAAAAAGCAAGAGCACGCCCTACGTTATAGGGTTTATGGCTTGCGTAAGATCCCGGCCCTCTCCGCGAGGTCCTAAGGCCCCGGCCCGTCACCCTTACCGGTCCATACCTTCCTTGCCTTCACTGCCTGCCGGCCTCCCTGCCTGCCTGCCTACCTACCTTCCGACCCACCTACCTACCTACCAACCTGCCTACCCACCTACCCTTCCTACCTGCCTACCTCCTACCTTCCTACCTACCTACCTACCTACCTACCTCCCTTCCTACCTTCCTGCCTGCCTACCTACCTGCCCACCCACCACCCACCTACCCACCACCCACCTACCTACCTGCCTGCTTAGCCCCACCACCAACCTGCCCACCTACCTCCCAACCGACCTCTGCCTGCCTGCCTGCCTGCCTGCCTACCTACCTACCTACCTACCTACCTACCTACCTCCATATACCTCACAAAAATTGATGGTTTGGTTTGGTCGATGCGCGCTCTTCTCTGAGCGAATGTCTCTGGTGTGGTTGGAGTCCTGAAAGTAGGGTGCAGCTGGGTCGTGGAGACAGAAGTAGGTGGCTGTGGTCCATGACTGATGGTTTCGCTCTGGTCGAGCGGGCCCTTTTCTTCTGGAAGGTCTCGTCTGTTCCCGGACTAAATAAACACAGGGTTGGATGTCCGGTGTGGGTCCTCCTGTAGTAGGCGATGGGGAAGCTCCGGAAACAGTTCCCGGTCTGTCCGAGGTCGATGGTGCTGTTGTAGTAGCTTCCGCAGAATCTCCTCCTCCTCCTCCTCCGCCACCGTCATGGTTGTCGTCGTCCGGGTGCACCGAAGGGTCATAGTCCATGTCTTCGCTGTCCGATACCTACCTACCTCCCTCCCTCCCTCCCTCCCTACCTACCTACCTGCCTACATAAGTCTGTTTCACTTTCCTGGCGGCCGTTGCCTTTCTTCACATGTGCAGACACTGAGCCCTTGTATGGCGATCGGATTTAGGACCACTTGATTACTAGCTCATGCCGTCATTTGCGATGCCATGCGTGTTTGTTTCTTTCTGGATGCTCGGCAGCTCCAGTCAAGCTGCGGAGCAAAATCATCGTACTCGTAGGTGGGCTTCGTCGCACGATTGAGCTGCTGTGGTTGCACACACGTGGATACTTATCATATGGATCATGACGCAATGCCAGCATAGTCCTAGTCGCAGCATAGAAGCCCCTTCAGGGTCTGTCCTTAGAGCTGGGCACTGTGGGCTCGCCGCAAAGCTCCTCGGTGCTGGTGGCGCGGCTGCGGGGCGGTCAGGCCTTTAGCTTGGGCTGTCAGGACCTTTAAATTGACGAGTATATTATAATTTATAGGGCTCCTAAGGAATTGGTTTCTTCTTGGGAGTACCAATTACTCACGGAATTGTTGGGAGTACCGAATTAGTGAACAAGTCCTACATCCGCCATGTGTGGAGGCCCCGCGTCCGGCAACGCAGCGTCTCGACTTGCTCGGCGCTGCTTGGGACGCAAAGAGCTGACCTAGGCAATCCTAGAGCGATTAGCTGCTCATGGACGGTACATATCGGGAGTTGATGAGGCTATACAGAATCGACTACAATGGTTGACCTGCGTGAAGGGACTCGTTTCTAATCAGTAGAGAGAGGTACCAACACGAATGGCAAACGAGATAGTGTGTCGGTCCCGCCTGGCCCGGCAAATCTCGGGACCTCATGTCGGTGTCTTCAACTTCAGGACATGTTGGAAGGCCTGTGTCTTCTGAGCCAATCCCAGAGCTCTCGCAACCGGCCTGCGGTGGCGCGCAGCACCGTGGTGGACGTGCTATGGTCGCTGGTTCTGCCCTGGGATGGCGAGTACGATGATGGACATGGGGGAGTTGTGAGGCTGGAGACCTTGGATGTTGAGAAAGGGGCCGTGCTCATCAAGAGGTGGCAGAAAGTGACTGAGAACGAGGAAGGCTCTGCCTCCAGCATGGCATCGGAGAAAGAGACGGAAGCCCTGGGAGTTGTGTTCCAAGGCACCGTCTTGGAGGTGGTGCTGAATCAGCAGGAAGGCCGAAAACTCGGATCCTTCACGGGGAAGCAGATCCTGTTTGCAGACGGGCAGGGTACGATCTGGACCCGCCGGAAATGTCATAGTGCAACTTCGAGTTTCAAGGGTCGGGAGTGTGATGGACCAGCGCCCGCTGCAGCGAGGGAAGTCTTGAGACTGGTTCTAACTCAGCTGCTGCTTTCCTTGCGCTGGGAGCCCACGCATCTTGGCCTTGGGCCCTCCACCGCATCTTCTGGAGCACTGGTCGCCATCGATGCATCCCAGCGGCCTTTGCTGAGTTTCCTTCTCCGCTATGCCACTGGGACACAAGACCTGACACTTCTCTCAGAGATCTACTGGTCACTCTGGTGCCTCTCAGAGGATGCGTTGGATTCTGAGCGGATCACCTATGACAAAGCACGCTGGGTGCTGATCAAGTCCCTAGCTGGGTCCATTGAGTTCTGGGACGGAGCCCGCGGTACGCGCCTGGACCATTTGCGCCTTGGTGTCGCCTGTGGGTTGTGTTGTGTTAAGAGTCAAGAGTGCAGAACAGACTTTCTCAACAAGTATAGTTTTGTCAAGTTGTAATCTGGCAAAGTACGAGTCAAGAGGATACCACGCTGCAGAGCTTCTGCAGGTGTCCTGACATGGATCGCATCGTGTCCTTTCGAAAGGCCGCGCTGCGCCTCCTCACACAGCAGGCTACCCGGCTCGGCGGGGTCAATGCAGACCCACAAGAGAAGCCCCAACTAGACCCTAAGGTATCGAGCTTTTCACTGACCCTGCTGAAAGATGATCTTTTTTGGCGGCTCTATCCGTCTAATTATACTTACTATGATTGTTGCCAGGATGAAGACTACCTCAAACTGTACACACCCTGTTAGAAGAGCCAAGACTAGCAGAAGACTCCGAGTGCGACGCCCTGGCACCGAAGGTTTATTTTCGCATGTGTTACCCGATAAAAAATGAAACAATCTCGCCACGAGGCTCCCGTTTATGGCCTTGAATATAAGGAATCAGCTCCAAAGCAGTGACTCCATACGTTAAGTACTGGTAGCTGATAGTCGGTGTGATATAAGACTCTTAGCCCGAGTTGCTGATGGTGTGAGTGGGTTTAGCAGGTTTGAACATGTGTCAACTCATAGTACGGACGCCAGTCGAACGCTCAAGCTGTTGAGTCCTGCCAGAATACCCCTAGTCTTGTTCTTGTCATGAGTCGTGATATGGGTCTTCCAGCAACTAAGGAGCCCTCGACTCATTTAGAACCCTATATGGTACTCGTTGGATCCTTCTTAAAGTGAGCCCTATATGAATCCCCCCCTCCCTCCGCCGTCCCATGGTGAGCCGAAGACATTACTGGTGCAGGCGTCGCTGTGGCAGCAAACTCTCAGCCTCGCAGACCTTGGCGGCCAAACGGTGGGGCTGTTCAGATTGGCAGCTTTCTATCGTTAGTATGCAGATTTTGGGTCACTGCACTTGCAGTGGTGTTGGTGTCTATTTCATTTGCGGGGTTTAGTCCGCCTCGGCATTGGCCTAGAAGCTGCCGGGTCGGGCTTGGGCTTTGGGTTCCGGGTTTAACAAATGGGCCTCAAGACTGAATTCGAATAAGTGGGATTCTAGGTGCATATTGGCATCTTCATTACTAGACACACATATTTTTCGGATCATGCTGCGGTAGTATGACCAATCAGTCCGACCCCTACATTGGGGTGTCCACTCAGCTTCATCCCTGCTTGCCCTGGCACTTGCACGCCTCTACTAGGAGCACGAAACCTCTGCACCGCAAAGGCTCTATGAGTACTAGCCCTAGGCCCGGAACTAAAGCTTTGATCCTTCAAGTTCAGAGTCAAGAGAGAAGGCCGGGCAGTTCAGTAGCTACTTCGGACCGCAGCGAGCTTCAACATGGATTGGAGAGAAGAAAGAGCTTCCTTGGATCCATTTCGGGGGTGTATGCTTTTGCGATATAGCTGTAACAGGCTGTAACAAACGGCATAGGGACGTGAAGAGGACATTGTTGCTGATTAATTCCACTTCTATGTTTTGTTGGCAGCTTGACGGGAGAAGGTACTTGCCATCTTCTTAGGTGCTGGGTAATGCACAGGTCTGGTCGATTCCGAAAGCTGCTTGACTTCCGCTCGAACCTCGCACTGCTTGCCTGCCCTAAACCCTAAACCCCTAAATGAGGAGCCTTGCCTGCGCTTGCGAGTGCGAGAGTCGAAACCCCTAAATCCTGTGCTCAAAACACCTTGAGCCTACTTGCCAGCAGGCCGGCGACACTGCGGAGAAGAGCCGGGCCGTGCGGAATCGTCTGTTGGAGCTAAAGAAGGCCACAGAGGAGACAGTTCTACTTCTGTGCGAGTTTAGGGTTTAGGGGTTTGGGGTTCAGGGTTTAGGGGTTTAATGGTATGTTGCGAGAGTCCTGGATGCAAAAGGGTTTAGGGTTTAGGGTTGTGCAGGTTTTTCTTTAGTTGTCGGTTTCATGTGTCAGTCTCTGGTGGCTCTCGAGTGGAATGCTAGGATTCCCCCATATGTCTACGGGCCCAGAGGGGCATCTCAAGCTCAATGCTCGGATATCAGGCTTTCATGTGATTTGTTGTTCGGATTCCTGCCAAGCAGTGCTCCAAGTGACCCTCTGGAACTATAGTGCTCGAGCACCAACATGTCAACAATTGCCTTTCACTTCTGCCCCTATGCACGTGCACAGTGTTGACGAAATGTGGAGAAGTCCAGGAGGGACGACACCAAGAGATCCTCTCGGAAGATGCCTACATGGAAGAAGTCTTTCAGGCAAGGCAGTGAGTGGAGGTTGTAAAGGGAGCTGCAGACTGGCTATGCGATTCTGAACGAGATCGGTTGTACCATACTAGAATAGGGTTCCTAACACTATACTACACTATACTATACTATAATGCTTTTTTGCGGCGACTGTGAATTCAGGTTGATCCTGAATTGCGCAGTGCCACAGCTGCAGCCAGTGCCGCGGACTGCAAGCAGACACAGCACGTTAGCACAGCATTGCGAAGTCCACATCCGATTGGCTTTTGCCCTTGGTGTCAGGCTTGGTTTCGGGCGCTGCAACGACCTTCCTCTCTGCCCCCGTCGATCCCTCCGTGCCATTTCTGGGCGTCGACATTAGCAGCTGCATCTTTGCAGCACTCGGATTTGTTAGCTCGCATTCGTGTTCCTGGAGGACTGTTCATGTAGACTCTAAAACTGCGAGGAAGATGTAACAAAGCCACCGATTTGTTTGTCTTAGCTCTTCCAGTCCATATGCCAAGGCGAGATCTTGGCTTCAAACGCTGCGCCACTGCTCTTGGTGTGCTGGAAGGCCGCAGTATCTCATCCTGTGCCCGATGTGCGATGCCAGCAACTGCACATACACAGGGTTTTTGGGTTTAGGGTTGGTCCATTTTGGCTCAAGTGTTGCTCTCAACAGCACGTGTCGGCTTTTGTTTTTGAAATCACTCACGTTCAACATGAGCCAATTTGCTACAGTTTGTCAAAAGACGCAAGAGCTAAACCCTAAAGCCCTCTCTTCACTCCTCCTGCCGCCAGCGCTCTTATCATGATGCATGCTGCCACACTCCCAGCGTGGACAACGAAGATCAAGAACACGTGCCTCGAATTTGATGAAGAGGACGAGCCTCGCTTCCGTCGGAGCAGCCGCGCATGCTGAGGATCGCTCCGGAGGATCCACCTGTTCAATCTCAGATCGCTCCGGAGGATCCACCCGTCCAATCTCAGATTGCTCCGGAAGATCCACCCGTTCAATCTCAACTGAATCCCGACGCCCCCGAGTTCGACTTTACGGGAGTCAGTGGCGAGACCCAGTTCGGGTCAGAGTCCTCCGTGTACTTGCCGTGCAGGAGTGGTGTGACTATCTCTACTACCTGCAGTCAAACCGGGTTCTGCTGACACCCGAGTATGCTGCCTACATCTGTGAGTTGACCCGTTTGCTGGGCATGCCGATGATGGAGTACTTGGATCCGCAAACCATGCAAGTCCACCCAACTGGGAGGCCGGGATCTTACCTGGTGAAGTGGTTCTTGGATTCCCGCAAGTTGAAGAGCAATGACAAGCAAGTCATTTCGCTTGGCTTTATGTTGTACCACCCGTGTACCGGCCAGTTCCTTCGCTTTCTCATTGGTGCCTTTCCCAAGGACTGGAGTGCGGCAAATCCCGAGGCGAATTTCAAGAAGGCTGAGGGAAAAGGCTTGGTCCAGCTGAAATGCCACACCCAGCCCAAAGACCAGGGCTGTTTGCCATGCCGGTTTGGGTTCTCAGTTTCAAACGAGGAGACGCGCAGCGCAAGTTCCCATTTTACCGAGAGCAAGTGCATCGTCGAGCTACCTGATGCTGATGACGCAATTTTTGACGTGTTCGGATCGTGTTCGGAGCCACCGGTCGAGACCAATTGGTGGAGGTAACAGCCTTCATCGAGCTGTGATTTCATTTTATCTTGCTGTCCACGCTGGATGTCCCGTGCCGCCAGCCAGACTCAGCTTGCGCACGTACACCGCAAGCTAGACAAGGCTAACGGATGTTCTGACACGGGGGAAGGGTATTCCATGGAAGCATTCAGCATCTTCCCGGGACGGCAGGCGCTGTGTAAATCGTTCTGGCTTTGTGCCGTGCGAGATATAGCAGAGTCGTGAGCACTTGCGAGAATCTCGCACAGCACCACTCTGCTGGCACCTGCCCAGCATTCGCGCTTCAAAAGAAGCTGCCGTTAGCCTTTGTGCTTCATGCATCTCTATTCAAAGGCTTCACTTGCGTAAGTTCCAGACAGAAATGAAGGCAGACGTTGTCCTACGCTGGGCATGAAGCGCACCCTAGGCATTTAAGGTTTCAAGCACAGGTACAGTGACAAAGACTGATTTTCGAGGAACTGAGTCCGGCAAGGCCGACGACAATGCGGTCGATGGGCTTGCGATGGCTTGCGTAGTTTAAAGGAGTCGAGTGAAGCAACGCCTTCACTGGCAACTGAAGCCCTGAGCCGGGACCCTGGGTTGGTCTGGTTTAGATGGTTCTGGTTTGATGCGGTAAGTGCTCGGGCTTCCCTAGCCTGACGGAATTGTGTGGAGCCTTGCCTGCCTGGTGCGAGTGTGAGAGTCGAAACCCTTCAGGATACCCATGATGTCGCGCAAGATCTGGAAGCGACCGGCGGCGGATTCAGGCGGCAGACCAGTGAAAATGAGGCTCGATTTCTCAGGTGGTGCTGATGTAGACTACCTTTTCCTCACCATCCCTCATCTATTTGTTCAGGTGACCAAGTACATGGTCAAGGTCGGTGATGACCTGCGCCAGGCCGTCAGCCTTTCGCCACCAATCTTTGCTGGCTGGCACTGGGTAGAGCAGCATCTTCGTGAAAATCCCGCGACGGGCGGTTGCGAGTGCAGGATCAGCTGGTGCTGCAGATGCTTCACTTGATGGATCTCGTGTGGCAGGACAACAATGACACAGTTATGCGCCTTGCTCCGCCATGTCAGATCGTTCGTTGCTTGTAACTGTAGAAACGTTCTGGCCCAGAGACCCCGAACCTGTGCACAGCAGAAGTTTCTACTGTGATGAAGTGTGCTGTACAACGAATGCTCTTTGGGCTCAAGCCGCCTTCAGCTCAACTTATCGTGCATCCGGACCCGCACCCGTCGGGAAGGCCTTGGACCTTCGTTGAGGCGATGAAGCTTGAGCACGTGCTGGTCCTTTCGCTCTTCGCAGGGGCCTTGGGCCATGGCGCCCTGACGAAGCCACTGCCTCGCCTGGTGTCTGGGCAACAGTACTGCCCCTGGTGCGTGGGGGAACACCAGCCTGTGACAAACCCTTCGGGAGTGGTCAACCGAGATGCAGAGCCCTCCTCACCCTGCCTTGGCTCTCAAATAGGTGATGCGCCATATCCCGCGAGCAACTACAACAACTATCGTGCTGCCACGGCACCGGCCGAGCCTTCTTACACGGCCGGTGGCACACTGGAAGCAAACATTGTGCTGGATGCTGATCACAATGGAGATGCCATCTTCGACTACTGCCCGCACTCCGAAGCCCAGACGGAGGAGTGCTTCAGGTCCCGGCCCATCAATGACTGGACTGATGTCCATGCCTACTGGGATGCCTCTAATCAGGATGACCATTGGAAGTCCGGGCAATGGTTCCCACAAACTGTGGACCTTCCCGCAGACATGCCCTCAGGCCCGGTAACTGTGCGATGGCTCTGGGTTTGCAAGTATACCGACGAGATCTTCGTCTCTTGCGTGGACTTGGACATTGTCGGTGGAGTGGCGACTACGACACAGCTCCCAGGCACCACGACCACCACTACGGCGAGCAGCGAATGCATCTGGACCGAGCCTGCTGGGCGGACGGTGGAGCGGGCCTCGCGCGAGGAGAAGGACGGCCGAATTTGCTGGGATGTCACGGTGCCTAGTGGGACCAAGGTTTATTACCAGTCCAAGACAGACATCTACCACACGTGGAACTCGAACGCTTGCTGCCTGAGTGCCGCAGAGAGTTTCGGGTCTGACGTGACGGGGAACCCCAACCTTGTCGTGTTCACTCCGACGGCCAACGTTGGAACCTTTGGTTTCTGCGAGTGCACGGCATGGGATCCAAGCAACCCGGGCACCTGTGCTGGTGCAGCTACGTCCGACAACATGATCTGCCCGGTTCTTGGGGCCTCGAAAGACATGTGTTCAGAGGCCGCATCATGGGATGGCCTGCCTGTTGGCTGCACACCTGTCTTCTCAACCACGCCGTCAGCGACAGCGACCACCACCCTGGCTGCGTCCACCACATCGCCTACAGATGGCTGCTGCTATTGGGATGCCAACAAGGGCTGTGAGGGGAGTGGATACTGCTGGGAGTCCAAGGCCAATTGCGAAGGCAACTGCAACGGCCAGTGGCTGGCAAACACCCCTACGACCATGGCTCCGACAACAGTGGCGACGACCACGACAGTCGCAACAACGACAGCACCCGTGTACACGACAACAACTACCGTCACCACCACAACCACGACAACTCCTATGCCGACCACCACTACGATGCCCTCAACAACGCCTGCTTCGTCGGATAGCTTTGAGCCTGTGGATGGCGGCGAGGGCCGCGCGTGCCGTGGAGCTCATGCAGGAGATAACGCCGCATCCCACTTCACAACTGTGAGTGGAGGTGTGGACTCACTGGATGAGTGCAAGGCACACTGCCTTTCGACCGTTGGGTGTCATGGAATTGAAAACATCGGAAGGAGGTGCGAGATATGGACGCATCCCATCGGAGCGAGCATCAGCTTGGACGGCTACGTCTGCCTCCGCCTCCAGGGAGGTCCGGTTACGACAACGCCTCCTCCGACTCATCCAGTGCACTCCTCTTGTGGTCAGCTTCACGACCAGTGTGGAGGAGATTTGTACACAGGCAGCAGCTGCTGTGTGTCGGGTCTGCGGTGTGAGTACAAGGACTCGAAGTACTCACAGTGCGTCATGGACACATCCAGCACGCAAACCTGTGCACAGATCTGGCAACAGTGTGGCGGTGCTGGCTGGGCAGGGCCCGAGTGCTGCGTTGAGGGCCTGACATGTGTCTGGGGCAACGAGCACTACTCCCAGTGCCTGCGTCTTCCTGGCTCCCTTATCGAAGGAACTGCTCAGAAGGTGCCGGTCGAAAAGCGATCACGCCTTCGCAAGTCAAGGCGTCCTGCAGTTCTGGAGTCACGGCCATGGCTGGTGCAACGCCGCACCGTCACTGCCAAGGTCAAAGAAAGTGAGCTGTAGACGTGCTTTGCACAGCGAACATCCCTTGCCGCCATTACAGTAGCACCAAAAAGGATGCAAAAGGCCTATATCTCAGAGGTTGGAATACTTAGCAGTTTTAGCTACCCCGACAGTCCCAAAATAAAATGGTTCCAACATGTTCTATCAGCATATCCCCAAAGCCTAGTTCCAATTTTATGATATAGGCAACATAGGCCCCTATTCCCAGTCGGCTCTGATAAAGCTGTCTTCTCGAATGATGACAAGGGAGCTCTCGATTTTGATCATGTGCAGCAAGGACCTACAATGCTTCTACTTATTACTGGTAAGAATAGGACACATTGCTCATTCCAATCCTGTCAATACTAATACTTTAGAACTATAGGCGATGACCGGGATTATTTGTATCGTCGTTTGGCTCTCTTGCTGCTCCAATTCAGCCGGCGTAAGGGTGCGGCACTGTGCGCTCCTTGGCTGGGCTTTTCGAGAGTCGCTGGGCAATCATAGGGAGGGGGGTACGACCTCTCCCAAGAAGCCCGGCGCCCTCTGCTGCCTAGATGCATAGGATATCAGCTACAGACATGCTGGTATCAGGCTGGTTCTTGTTTCGTTGTTTGTGTTGTTTCCTTCGGGTGCAAAGCATCTGGATGGCCCCTCCGTGGTCACAAGTTGCCGCTGCGTGGGGCATCCTCGCCACCTGCTGGTAAGATATTTCGATAGCTTGAGCATCAAATAACCCATGATGATGCCTTGATGATCGTACCTCTTCTCAGGCTTTGGCTTGTTCGGGTGGGGTCTAGCATCGTTTGAAGCAACTTACGTATATTCTTAGAGCTTTGCCCGGAGTGCCGAGAAAGTGCCCAACCCACCGGCCGCTGCAGTCAGGAGCGGCTGCCTCCTGCCGAGACCCGGATGCTCCGATTTGTCCCTTACAGCAGCTTGCCTGGAGATGTAACCAAGCAGTGCCACGGTAAGAACACTGATCATAGTTTTTCTGTTTCCGTAAATGACTCATTTGACGAATCGCCGGACCTAGGCCGGAGAAGCTAAGGTTGAGCTGAGCAGGAACCCGTAGCTGACAGCTGCCACTTCAGATTCACTTCTGTCAGTTGTTGAGTGACACCGAGGCTGGCGTAGCAGTAGTTGCAAAGTCCAACACTATCTTAGAAGAGTGTCTCCAACTATACTCAAGGAAAACGAGAGTTTCAGAAATAATGGGCTCAGATGTTGATCCTAAACACTGGGATCCCGATGAGAAGGACCCGACTAAATAAGAGCGAGATGCTTTTTGGGGGTGTCCCAATCGCCCAGGGGTGCTGGCAATGACGCCAAGTGCCGGCTACATCAAGTTTGTTCCAGGCGCTGTCTCGCTTTCGAAAGCGCTGGCGCAGTCGAACGGCGAAGCTCGGCGTTCGTCTTGAGGTTGTGATCTTCAGCATCTACAACGGTTCGGAAACAACGGTAGTTTCTGTTGCTAGCGACATGGCTAGATTTCTAAATTAGGGTCCCTGTTTAGGTCCCCAATATAGTACGGCACCCTTATAAAAAGGACCCTGAAAAAACGGCACCCTAACTTAGAAAACTACCTATAGATGGTCACCGTTTTGTCTCGAGCCGCATCGCCTTCCCGAGCCCGAGCCTGGCAAAGATAACCTTCGCCAATCCCAAAAGACCCCCGCCCTCCTCCCAATGGGAACAGACTATGAAGACTATAATACACTAGACTACCATAGAAGATGCCATAAGATACTATTTTCTTAATAGTATGTAACCCTAAACCCGCACCCATGGAACCTCGCCTGGCTTGTCCGAGTTGTGAGAGCATAAACCTGTCGTACGGGCTCGTCCTAGCTAGGTGGGAGGTGAAAAATACCGTCGTGTCAAGGACCTCATGGTCTGGTTGACAGCCAATCGCCCATACGAAAGGAGCCTCGACGAAGTGCTTGGGCAGCAATGGCTTTGAGCGTCTCATTCAAGAATCTATGGCCGGTCATTTTGCATGGCAGCTGGTTCTTCTACTATCATGTGTTCACTACAACATGCGATACCCCGGAGCTTTTCACTCTTGCCTAAACGGAGTTGTTTGTCCTGTCGTCTTCTTCCGTGGCTACATTTCACGCTTGTGGCATCAGTAGCATCAGCAAACGGTTGCCAACTGTGGTTTTAGCAAGGCTTATGACAATAGCAATAGAAACAGCAAGAATAATCACAATAACAATAGTAATAACTGTAGGGATTGTAGTCACAAAAACAACGACAATAGTAAAAGTCATTGTCATAAAGCTTAATCATAAAACGGTACTATTCATAATGATAATGCGAACAGTAAAAGTAGTATCCTTAATAATATAATGCTGCAGGTAGCGCCACAACAAACCTGAACACAAGGTGAGCAAAGCTCGGGATGGTAATAAGGCTGCCCATTGACAAGATCTGCGTGACATCCAGCCTGTCTCGGGTCCAGATGGCGTTTGCGTCTTGTACCACTATACCAACGAGCTGGCCTTCTGCAATGTAGCCAACTTGGAACAAGAGACCGCAGAACTCTTTGCCTCCTTAGGCCTCCTTACTGGACGAGCGAGCCCACTTTGGAAAGGGGGTCTACTGCACTCAACACGAGCCAGCTGCAGGGGGCTCCCGGACACGAATTCTGCTGAACAGCTACAGCAATATTATATTGCTGTAGTTGTTGAGCCGAATACGTGTCCGGGATATGAGTCCACTGCGAGACACAACAGATGCCGAGTCTCAGCGAGTAGAGAAGGAATGGGGCAATGGCAATTCTTGCGGGCATCGGGCTGAATTATTCTGAATTCTGCGTTCCCATCCTAGCCCCGATGGAGCTCGCC